>CAJQZJ010001058.1:1455412-1477060 GCA_907164525.1 Lophiomys imhausi
TATCTATCTATCTATCTATCTATCTATCTATCTATCTATCTATCTATCTATTTTTATGTTTATTACTTCAAGTTACATCTCCATCACAGTGCCCTCTCTCTGACCCTCCTGGCCCCACCCTCCCAACCTCCCCCCTCCCACCTATCCTACTCCTCTGGAGTGGGGTGTCCCTACATGTCAGCCCTCCCCCGACCAGTTCAGCAGTCATATGAGGGCTAAGAGCTTCCTTCTGCACTGGGAGCCTATATGGCAGCACCACTAGGGCAAAGTGTCCCACTAACAGATAACAAAGTCTATGTTCCTGTTCCTTTTGGTGTGTTGGTTGTAGTATAGTTACCGTGTACTATATGACTAAATTCCAATTATAAGTTAATAGATGCTATGTGTATCCTTCTGGGTCTGGGTTAGCTCACTCAGGATGAGCTTCTCTAGTTCCATCCATTTGGCTGAAAATTACATGATTTCCTTATTTCTGATGGCTGAGTAGTAAGTATTCCATTGTGTAAATGTACCACAGTTTTTTTTAATCCATTCAGAGGTTGCATTTTTCATCATCGAGGTCATTTATCTCTTCAAGTTCATTCCTAAGTATTTTATTTTTATTAGGAATGGGATTTTTCCCTGATTTTTTCCCCCTTAGTATGTTGGTATACAGAAAAGGTTCTGCTAGATTTTGCATGTTGATTTTGTGTTCTGTTACTTTGCTAAAAATGTTTATCACATTTAAGAGTATTCTGGTATATCTTTAGGGCTTGTGGAGTCTAGAGTCATGCCATTTGCAAGAAGGGAGATTCTCATTTCTTCCTTTCCTATTTATACACCCTTGTTTTTCTTTCTTATTTAAATTACTTTAGCTAAGGCATCAAACACTATTTTAAATTCTTGTCTCATTCCCTGTGTCAGAGGAAATGCTTTTTGCTTTCTCCTATTTAGTGTAATGGTGGCTTCAGGTTTGTCATGTAGCCTTTATTATGTTGAGGCATCTTCTTCTGTTCCTAGGTTCCTCAAGGCTTTTTGTCACGAAGGGATGCTGAACTTCACCACCTTTCAGCATCTATTCAGATGCTTATATGATTTCTGTCTTTAAGACCATCTGTGTATGGTAAACATTTAAGCTGAACCAACCTGACATCTTTGGAATGAAACCAACTTGGTCATGGTGTGCGATTTCATATTGTGTTCTTAAATTTGATTTACAACATTCTACTGGGAACTTTTTTCATCTCTGTTCATCAGTGATATTGGTCAAGTTTTCTTTTTTGCTGCATCTTTATCCAGTTTGGTATCTGGCTATGGCTGGCTTGATAGAGTGAGTTTGTTAAAATTTCACTTGTATTTGATTCTATAATTTAAAAAAAATTTCCTTGCCATTTTTTCCTCTTTCTTTTTAATTTGAGCAGATTTTCACTATCCCCATTTATTATATAAGTTTATATATATAGTATATATATTCATTTTATGTAACAGTAGATTTTAATTTAACACATATATTTATCAATACTTAACAATTAACTAACAATTGTCTATAAAATTCCTAAATCCTAAACCCAAACTCTAACTCTGAAACCTGACACCTAAAACTTCTTAGTATCTATAATACAAACATTTAACAATAACCTAAGGTTTCTCAAAAGGATATTTTTCTCTGAGCGTGGGTCCTGATGGATGGCTGGTCTTCGTACAATTTTTCAGTTTTAAAGTCTCTTAAAGTCTCTGAATTTTGTTCGTCCCCTTGTGGTCTTAAGACCAATTAACACATGAAAGTTTCCCAGGCGGCTCACCGATTCAGATGTTTATGGCCTACAAAGGCCCAAAGTCCCATGTCTGAGCACTCCCGAATCTCAGGGAGAATCTGTCCTGATTCAGACCCGAAACGGTTCAACATCAGAGGGTAAAACTTTCCGATAAGATTGTGATGCGTGTTCTTTTGCCGGTCGAGGAAAACCTTGAGTGGATCAGGAACAGGAGAGAGAGCCCACCCAGTGTTCACGTGGATCCTGCCTTATATATCTTCACCTGTCGGCAGAAGCTTTTGTGTACTTTTAAAGTTAGTTCCAAAAACTAACTAAAGTTAGTTTTTCAAAAAAGCTTTTTGCAGAGGGGAGAATTCACAGGCGGTCTGAAGATGTGGTCAGGTGCCTAAGGGCATGTCATTCAGATGCCCTTCACAGAGAGCTGTGAAGTGACAACAGACCTCCGACTTCCAGAGGGCGGTCATCCCAGGGGGCATGTCCTGCCCCCAGCCCCAAGATCAAAGAGGTCCTGGTCCTTGGTGAGTTCCCAAGGACATGTCACATGAAATCTTTTATCTTAAAAGTCCAGCCTTATTCCAAGTTCCCTATGCTATATATGCTAACACTAAATCTACCACACTTCCTGCCTTCTCACAAACAATCAATTTTTCCTAACAATACCCATGTGTACATATCAAGAAAAATCACATGAATTGTTTATGTACAATACATAAACAAAATAAACATAAATTTCTATCTATATATATATATATACACGGTAATATTTATATCTTTTGACAATCAAAATACAAGGTAAGATATCTATTGTTGAAACCAAGAGGGGCTCACCGAATCCTGATGCCCAAAGACCATCAATGCCCCCATTCGCTGTAATAGACATGAGGTTTATTAAACTGACACGCCAGGGTTTGATTCTCCCGTAGAGGAATGAACCCCGTAAAACGGTTCTCTGGCCCTTTAAATACACAAGCGACTACAAAAAGGTGGGGGCACCAAGGAGTAGCTTTTTTTAGCAGGCAAGGCAACAGCCACAGGTGGTGATAAAGGAACAAAGAGTATGTTAAGTTAGGTGGTGACACAAGTGGAGAGTGTAGAGGAGTGAACTGGAGGGGAGTCTGAACAGACCGGTCAGCTATGTAAGCTTTGATGTTTTCAAGGACTGAGTTATGTGGAAGGTTTCCAGAAGGAGTGAGGTCAGGGTCTCACCACAGAGAGGAGAAGGCCATGTATTTATTAATTTTTACAGCCTTACATTTCCCTCTTCTTCAAGTGAGTGATTTCAATCCTGAAATCAGGGGTCCATATGTATAATGTAACTTTTAATCAGTCCCCAAATATCTGGCAGTACCATTCTAGCAGGGAAGGATCATTTTACTTTAGTACAAGAGACCAACTGACCCAGAGACCAACTGACCAGAGTTGTTACTCTTTTGTCCATTTTGGGGGGTGAAGATCACATCAGTCACCACATTTGGGGAATGGACTCTTGTTTTCCAGAGCCAGCAGGAAGAAGGGCCCAGGGGCAAAAAGAGGCAGATTGAGTTGGAGACATTTAGGCAGCTCTAAAGCGCAGTCTTACATGGCCTTAAAGTTACTACTCGGTAGGCCATAGCAGAGTTTGACATAGGTGCCGGCCACAGCCAGGAAGCAGAGTGAGTTTATCATTACCAAGGCCATGGCGAAACCCAGGGCGGCCAGCTGGTCCTTGGGTAGGGTATAGAGCAGGTAGAGCAGGGAGGCGCCGTACCCGCCCCAGGCCAGCAATAGCACGGCGGCCAGCCCGGCCAGTGTCAGGCATCTCAGTGTGTCTGTGTGAACGTTGTCCCATACTGGTGTGGGTGGCCGGTGTGCCTCAGCCTCGGGATCTTGTCGTCGGGGCGCGTTGGTTCCTGAGGCATCGCCGCAACCGGCCATCCTGACCCAACCCCGGGGACCCCGTTTTGTCTAGTGTTTTTTAAATTTTATTTTATGGCCAGGCCCCGGCTTGGTGCCGACAGGACACCCGGCACTGGGCAGCCGCCAGGGTCCGGCGACGCTCTTTCAGTCGGAAGTCTCTATTGGGTGCGTTGCGGGTGGTGTTCGGGGTCCCGGGCTCGTCAGGCCGGAGCAGTTCCTCCAGCAGCCAGGCGGAGGAACTGCGGTGCGGGGGCCGCGGGCGGCGGCGGCAGCAGCAGGAGGCGCTCGGCGCCCAGGCCTCGCGCGGCGATGTGCGCCATGGAGGTGAAGGGTGGCCACAGCGGCGGCTCCGGATCATTCCAAGCATGCAGAGAAGGCGGGCACCGTGGCGGCGGCGGCGGCGGAGCTCATGAAGGGCGCCCCGGGGCCGTCGCCATGTCAGGGGCCGCGAATAGTGACTTAATTTTTGTATATCTACTGTCTGAGGAGGGGTTTTTTACTAGTCTGTTTATGTTTTGGCCTCATAGTGAGGACGTGAAGCGGCCGGTTTTCCTGGTCATCAGGGGGTTCTCACTCCCTGAGCTGCGGTGTAGTGGAGTCTGGGGTGACAGCCCTCTGACTTTTTGGTCCCTGTGGCAGGGCTCCCTCCCTCGGCTCCTGGCAGGGATTTTAGCGGAGCTTAGGGCTGGGCTGTTGGGGCTCTCTGAGGCTATTAGGGGTTTAGGGCCGGGGAATAGCTTGGGGAGAGTGCAGCGCACGGGCATGGCACTCAGCGCTGTGGCTTGTAGCTTGTCCTCTGCACGGCAGCGTTGACAGCGGCTGCAGTGCAGGGGCTTAGGAGGGAAGGCATGGGGCACGCGTGCTGTTCGGGAACGTGCATCGCCGCCCAGGCATGGGGCCGGACTCGGTGTCTGTGGCTGGCGGGCACTCTCTGGTATCTGGCTCCGGGTCTGTGGCGGCAGCTTGTAGCCTGTTCCCTGCACGGCAGCACTGACAGCAGCTGCAGTGCGGGAGCTCAGGAGGGAAGGCATGGGGCGTGCGCAGGCTGTTCGGGAACGCGCATCACTACCCAGGCATGGGGCAGGACTCGGTGTCTGTGGCTGGCGGGCACTCTCCTGTATCCGGCTCCTGGTCAGCATCGACTGCAGCGTTTGCAGCAGCGGCGGCCTCCGTGGGGGGGCGTTGGGCACGGCTGCAGCGGCTGGCGAGGGGGCCTGCGGAGCCCCGAGCAGCAGGGTGAGATGGAGCGGAAGGCCGGCAGGGCTGCAGTTGCGTGGCTGTGGCTGCGCTGATACATCTATGGAGGGAACAAAAAGCCAAACTCACAGAGGAGGGGCGGGGGAAGACCGACAAAGCCTTCCACACCAAGACATAAGGCACTTGATCTGGGTGCCCGTGGGTTCCTGAATTAAAAATTTTAGACCTAACCTGTCTAACTTTGTCTAATGAAAAAGATCCTTTGGGTGGCCACCCAACCTGAAATGTAGGCCATTCTGAGGCACAAAGAGTTTGTTATTTACTTTTTAAAATTACGACTGACAGGTCATGTGTTCTATTTTTTTACTTCAGTGGCTCAGAGTCAAAGATAAATGAGTCATTAGCATCTGTCCCATCGTTAGATTGTCAGAGAAAGGGGAATAGTTACAAATTACAAACAAGGAGACTGAACAACACAGAACATAAACAATGTGACTTAAGTTGCTAGATCACCTTCAGAAACAGACGGGAACCTCTTACGAGGTTTCCCCCAATGTCGGAGCTACCGACTACAGACACTGGCCTTGTCAGCTACAGACGGCGAGAGCCTCTTACGAGATTCTCCCCAATGTCGGGGCTACCGACTACAGACAGCACAGCGACTCCCACAGAACAGACAGATAGACAGAGTTGCTTGAGTATGTATACCTCCGAATCCTGGAGTCTTGGGGTTTGGGGGCGTTCAGGCACTTCCCAGCCAATGCACCAAATGTTGAACCTGAGAGGGGCTCACCGAATCCTGATGCCCAAAGACCACCAATGCCCCCGATTCGCTGTAATAGACATGAGGTTTATTAAACCGACGTGCCAGGGTTCGATTCCCCCGTAGAGGAATGAACCCCGTAAAACGGTTCTCTGGCCCTTTAAATACACAAGCAGTTACAAAAAGGTAGGGGCACCAAGGAGTAGCTTTTTTTAGCAGGCAAGGCAACAGCCACAGGTGGTGATAAAGGAACAAAGAGTATGTTAAGTTAGGTGGTGACGCAAGTGGGGAGTGTAGAGGAGTGAACCGGAGGGGTGTCTGAACAGACTGGTCAGCTATATAAGCTTTGATGTTTTCAAGGACTGAGTTCTGTGGAAGGTTTCCAGAAGGAGTGAGGTCAGGGTCTCACCACAGAGGAGAAGGCCATGTATTCATTAATTTTTACAGCCTTACACTATTATTTATAAAAAACATCAGTCATCAGTTTTCTTAAATGACCCACTAGTCAGTCAACAGTGCATTGTTAGGTCTCCAATTATTTGTGTAGTTTTTTTTTCTTGTTACTGATATTTATTTTTACAGCTCTGTGATCTGGTAAGGTACAAGGTATTGTTTTGACCTTTTATGTTTGGTAAAACTTTCTTTGTGGCCTAGAATGTGAACTGCTCATGACGGCTCCATGGGCTGCTGAGATAAATGTGTATTTCATATTTGTTGGGTGGAAGACTCTGTGGTCATCTGCTAAATCATTTGATGTTTAGTACAGTTTAACTCTGCCTTTTTGTATTGTTTTTATTTTTCATGTCCCATCTAAAGTGTCGAGCTATTGAGGTTACCCATTATTACTGCATCAGGATTCATGTGACTTTTAAGCCCATTAGTGTTTGCTCTATGAACCTGAGCATCCTAATATTGAAGGTAAATGGTATTTATAATTGTTATGTCTTGATATTTCTTCATTTTATCTACATTTAGTGGTCTTTTTCTTCTCTAATTTTTGTAAGAAGTGTATTTTACAGTGAGGTATTTCATTGTGTAAAATTGATAGTTGGATTTTATTTTTTAATCCAGCTCTCTGGTCTGTGTCTGCTTGTGAGTTGAGGCCATTTACCTTTAAGATTATTATTTAGAGATGCTTATGAATACCTATAATTTTGTCAGTTGTTTCTCTGTTTTCTTGGATTATTGTCTGTTCTTTCATTTGTCCCCTCGTAGCACTGGGGGTGTGTTGGTATACTGTGCTAAATATGACGGAGTTCTTCACTGCTCTCCTCTATTCACCTACTCCTGTTGTTACTGTTTTTCTTTCCTGATCTCTCATCTTCGACTCTGTTTTTACTCCTCTCTGTATAGTGTTCCTTTAAGTTCCTTCTGCAGTGCTTGTGTAGTGGTCACGAGCTGCCTTAGTTGGTGCTTGTCTGGAAATGTCCTTGATTCCTCAGCAGTTTTAAGAGATTGCTTTGCTGGATACAGTACTCTCAGTTAGCAGTTACTTCCAAAGCTTGAGATACAATACTCCCTACTTTCCTGGCTTTGTGTGTGTGTGGCAGATAAGAACTTTGTCAGGATTCTTATGTGTTAGCTTAGGAACTTATGTTAGTGTTTGCATTTCACCTTTCTCTAATGCATGCATATGTGCGTAGAGCATAAGACAACCTTGGATGTCATTCTCAGGAATGCAGTCTGCCTCTTTTGAGACATGGACTTCCCTTGGCTTATAGGTCATCAATTAGGCTAGATTGTCAGGAAATCTGCCTGACAGTGTCTTAATTCTCCTGTCTCTACCTCCCTAACTCTTGGTTACAAGTATACACCACCATGCCTGGCAGTTTTAGATGCATTCAGAGGATCAACTCAGCTTCTTTTGCTTAGAAGGCAAACATTTTACCCACTTTGCCATGCCCACTACTCACCCCCTTTCAGCTTTTTAATAATGTTTCTCTGCTCTCTATTTTTGACATCTTGACTAAGTCATGGAGAGGCTTTTCTCTGGTCATGACTATTTGGGGTTGTAAGGAACCCTCTGTCTTAAATGTCCACTTAGCTTCTAGATGTAGATTTTTCTTTTACTCTAATTTCATTGAATAGATTAAAAGATTTTTAGTTAGGCCAGAAGATACAAGATGGTGGCAGTCGGTAGGGACACATTTTGAGCTGGGGGGGGGGGGGGATAGCTACAACATCGCATAAATATAAACAAGCTGAGCAACATCCTGAGAAGCGTGAACCCACAGGGTCACACCTGGGGAACCCAGGGACTAGTAGGGGTCCCTCATTGGACCATCAGACACTCAGGAAAGCAGACCTACCCAATCCGTGGGTTGTGGCACAGAACCCAGACTGCTGGGTATAGTGCGGCAGGGACTCCAGGCAGCAGGGAACGGCAGAACCCAGGCTGCGGGGCGCGGTATGGTGTGGCGCAGAACCCAGTCTGAGGAGCGTGCCACGGAAGTGGGCAAGAGCCATTCCCCAGCAAGTGGACAGGCTTGGGGCCCAAAGCAGAGATCAGTGGCACAGGGCACAGGGCCAGGGACCCAGAGCAGAGGCCAGCATGGAGCCTGGCACAAAACAGAGGCCAGCATGGATTCTGCCGCAGAAGCAGGCAAAAGCCACACAAATACTCAAGGAATAGCTCCAATCCTCATACAGGGGTACTCACCAGCTTCCACGCAGGCATTCCATACAGGAGAATGGCAAGTTCAGCAAGATTTATCTCCAGCTGAGTGGCTGGCAGGGAGGCACAAGCATATCTGGGCTTACCCAGAAATGTGTTGGACATAAAGGTCCCTCTACTGGATATACAATCACTTGGAAGAACATAGTGCTCAGACAGGGCAGAGGGCCACTCTTCCTAAACCTGTACAGTTTCCCACAGGTCTTATCACTGCAAGATGTTGGGAGGTAGCCCCAACTGCCAGACAGAGGTACCTCCCAGCTATCTGAACACCCATTATTCACATGGTTACCACAACACCATAAGAGGACCAGCAGGGCCACTGAAACAGTCCAGAAGACATCAGGAGCAATCATCTTAGGGCAACCAGATGGCTAAACGTCAGCGAAAGAACAAAACTGACAGAAATCAGGAAAATATGACTCCAGTGAAATTCAGTGAGGGTAACACAGTAAGCCCCAAATATCCCACCATAGCTGAAACACATGAAAATGATGACCAATCTATGCTTAGGAAAATGAGAGTCCTTTCAAGAAGAAATTAAATCACTGAAAGAATACAAAGAATCCTCCATTTTACAAATTAAGGCAATGAAGAATACCATTAGAGATCTCCAAGCCAATGCATCCCAACATGAATGGGAAAGAGACAAGACAAGGCAATGAAAGATTCAAAAGATTTGAAAGATTTGCAGACAGTGACAAACAAATTGGAACAGGAATTATATAAAACAAGTAAATTGGTTCAAGACTTGAAATTGGAAGTAGAAGCAATAAAGAAAACACAGAGATAACCCTGTAGGTGGAAAATCAAGGGAAGAGAACAGGAACTACAGATATGAGTATCAAAAATAGGATACAAGAGAGGGAAGACAGGATCTCAGGCATGGAAGATTTGATGGAAGAAATCAGTACAGCAACCAAAGAAAATGAGAAAGCTAAAAAAGTTCTCAACATAACATCCAAGAAATCAAGGACCCAATGAAAAGATGGAACCTAAGAATTATAGGCATAGAGGAAAGAGAAGATGCCCAACTCCAAGGTCCAGGAAACATCTTCAACAAAATCATAGAAGAAATTTTCCCAAACCTAAAGAAAGAGATGCCAATAAAAATCCAAGAAGCTTACAGAACACCAAACAGATTAGACCAGAAAAGAAATTCCTCTCACTACATAATAATTGAAACTCCAAATGTACAGAACAAAGAAAGAATATTAAAAGCTGTAAGAGAAAAAGATCAAGTAATGTATAATGGCAGACCCATCAGAATTACACCTGACTTCTCCTCAGAAACTTTAAAAGCTAGAAGCGTCTTGGTAGATGTCCTACATGCCCTGAGAGAAAATAGATGCCCAGCCAGACTACTATACCCAGCAAAACTCTCTATCAACATAGATGGAGAAAACAAGATATTCTATGACAAAATCAAATTTAAGCAGTATCTGCCCACAAATCCAGCCCTACAGAAGATCTTAGAAGGAAAATTCCAGCCCAGAGAAGATAACTACACCCAAGAAAATAGAGGAAGCAAAAAACTCCACAGCACCTAAACCAAAAGAAACACTCAGCCACCACCCACACCAAAATAATAGGAAATAACAACCTTTGGTCATTAATATCCATCAACATCAATGGACTCAACACCCTAATAAAAAGACACAGGCTTACAAAATGGATCTATAAACAAGACCCATCATTTTGCTGCATACAAGAAACACATCTCACTAACAAAGGTAGATGCTACCTCAGAGTAAGGGGCTGGGAAAAGGTTTTCCAAGCAAATGGACCCAGGAAGCAAGCTGGAGTAGCCATCTTAATATCAAATAAAATTGACTTTCAACTGAAGTTAATCAAAAAAGAGAAGGGGCACTACATACTCATTAAAGAAAATATTCATCAAAATCACATCTCAATATTGAATATCTATGCCCCAAATACAAGGGCACCTACATTTGTAAAAGAAACTCTTCTGAAGCTTAAAGCACACATCGATCCCTACACATTAGTAGTGGAAGACTTCAACACCCCACTCACATCAATGTACAGGTCATTGAGAGAAACCAAACAGAGAAATAATGAGTCTTACAGAGGTCATGAACCAAATGGACCTAACAGATATCTACAGAACGTTTCACCCAAACACAAAAGAATACACCTTCTTCTCAGCACTGCATGGAACCTTCTCCAAAATAGACCATATAGTAGGACACAAAGCATGCCTCAACAAATACAAAAAAATTGAAATGACCCCTTATATCTTATCAGACCACCATGGAATAAAGTTGGACTTCAACAACAACAGAAGTAACAGAAAGCCTACATATTCATGGAAACTGAACAACTCTCTAGTGGATGACTACTGGATCAGGGAAGAAATAAAGAAGGAAATCAAAGACTTCTTAAAATCCAACGAAAATGAAGGCACAACATACCCAAACCTATGGGACACAATGAAAGCAGTGCTACGAGGAAAGTTCATAGCACTAAGTGCCTTCAAAAAGAAAATCATATTAGCGAATTAACAGCATATATTAGACAGGTCATATTAGCGAATTAACAGCAGAACTGGAAGAACTGGAAAAAAAGAAGCAAATACTCCCAAGAGAAGCAGAAGGCAGGAAATCACCAAACTTAGGGCTGAAACCAACAACTTAGAAACAAAAAGAACAATACAAAGAATCAATGAAACCAAGAGTTGTTTCTTTGAGAAAATCAACAAAATAGACAAATCCTTAGCCAAATTAACTAAAAGGCAGAGGTAAAAAACCCAAATCGACAAAATCAGAAATGAAAAGGGAGAAATAACAACAGACATTGAGGAAATCCAGAGAATATTTGGATCCTACTTTAAAAATCTATACTCCACCAAATTTGAAAACCTAAGCAAAATGGGCAATTTTCTTGATAGATTCCTCCTATCAAAGTTAAATCAAGATCAGGTTAACAGATTAAACAGCCCTATAACCCCTAAGGAAATAGAAACATTCATTAAAAATCTCCCAACCAAAAAAAGCCCAGGGCCAGATGGCTTTAGCACAGAATTCTACCGGACCTTCAAAGAGGAGCTAACACCAATACTTTTGAAACTTTTTCACCAAATAGAATCGGAAGGAACACTGCCAAACTCATCCTATGAGGCCACAGCCCTGATTCCTAAACCACACAAAGACCCAACAAAGAAAGAGAACTTCAGACAAATTTCCCCCATGAACATAGATGCAAAAATACTTAATAAAATACTGGCAAATTGAATCCAAGAACACATCAAAAGGATCATACACCATGATCAAGTAGGCTTCATCCCAGGAATGCAAGGATAGTTCAGCATATGAAAATCCATCAATGTAATTCACCATATAAAAAAGCTGAAAGAAAAAAACCACATGATCATCTCGCTAGATGCTGAAAAAGCATTTGACAAAATCCAATACCCCTTCATGCTAAAAATCCTGGAGAGAATGGGCATACAAGGACCATACCTAGAAATAATAAAGGCGATATACAGCAAGCCAGTAGCCAACATCAAATTAAATGGAAAGAAACTTGAAGCATTTCCTCTAAATTCAGGGGGTAATGTCCACTTTTGCCATATCTCTTCAACATAGTAATTGAAGTTCTTGCTAGAGCAATAAGATAGCTAAAGGAGATCAAGGGGATACAAACTGGAAACAAACAATTCAAATTACCCCTATTTGCAGATGATATGATAGTATACATAAGCGACCCCAAAAAATTCCACCAGAGAACTCTTACAACTGATAAACACCTGCAGCAAGGTGGCTGGATACAAAATTTAAAAAAATCAGAAGCCCTTCTTTATACAAAAAAATAAATGGGCTGAGAAAGAAAGTAGGGAAACAACACCCTTCACGATAGCCACAAACAATATAAAATACCTGGGGGAACTCTAACCAAGCAAGTGAGAGACCTGTATGACAAGAACTTCAAGTCCTTGAAGAAAGATATTGAAGAGGAGATCAGAAGATGGAAAGATCTCCCATGCTCATGGATAGGTAAGATCAACATATTAAAAATGGCCATCCTGCCAAAAGCAATATACAAATTCAATGCAATTCCTATCAAAATACTACCACAATTCTTTACACACTTGGAGAAAACAATTCTCAACTTCATATAGAATAGCAAAAAACCCAGAGTAGCTAAATCAATCCTGTAAAAAAAAAAAACCCAAAAAACAACAACAAAAACCAAACATCTGGAGGTATCACCATCCCAGATTTCAAGCTGTACTATAAAGCAATAGTAATAAAAACAGCATGGTACTGGTATAGAAACAGACCAGTGGATCAATGGAATCGAATTGAAGACCCAGAAATGAACCCACACACCTATGTTCTCTTAATTTTTAACAAAGAAGCTAAAATGGTACAATGGAAAAAGGACAGCATCTTCAACAAATGGTGCTGGTCTAACTGGATATCAACATGTAAAAGAATGAAATTAGACCCATACTTATCACCTTGTACAAAACTGAAGTCCAAGTGGATCAAAGACCTTAACATAAGGCCAGACACACTAAATCTATTAGAACAGAAAGTGGGGAAACCCCTTGAACTCATCAGGACAGGTGACAACTTTCTGAACACATCACCAACAGTTCAGGCTCTAAGACCAACAATTAATAAATAGGACCTCATGAAACTTAAAAGCTTCTGTAAGGCAAAAGACACTGTCATTAGAACAAAATGGCAACCTACAGATTGGAAAAAAATCTTCACCAACCCCACATCTGACAGAGGGCTAATATCCAAAATTTACAAAGAACTCAAGAAATTAAATGCCAAGAAACCAAATAATCCCATTAAAAAATGGGGAACAGACTAAACATGGAATTCACAAAGGAGGAATCCCTAATGGCTGTGAGACACTTGAAGAAATGCTCAACATCCTTAATCATCAGAGAAATGCAACTCAAGACGACTCTGAGATTCCATCTGACACCTGTCAGAATGGTTAAGATCAAAAGCTCAAATGACAGTACATGCTGGAGAGGTTGTGGAGAAAGGGGAACACTCCTCCATTGCTGGTGGGAGTGCAAGATTGTACAACCACTATGGAGGTCAGTCTGGCGATATCTTAGAAAAGTTGGAATAGCTCTCCCTCAAGACCCAGCCATACCACTTATGGGTATACATCCAAATGATTCCTCACCAAATCACAAGGAAGTTTCCTCATCTATGTTCATAGTAGCCTTATTTTTAATAGCTAGAAACTGGAAACAACCCAGATGTCCCTCAACCGAAGAATGGATTTAAAAACTGTGGTACATCTACACAATGGAATACTACTCAGCCATCAGAAACAATGAAATCATGCAATTTTCAGCCAAATGGATGGAACTAGAGAAGCTCAACCTGAGTGAACTAACCCACTCTCAGAAGGTAAAGTGTCTCACTGACAGCAAACAAAGTCTATGTTCCTGTTTGGTGCATTGGCTGTAGTATAGTTATCCTGACTATATGGTTAAAATCCAATTATAAGTGAATAGATACCATGTGCATCCTTCAGAGTCTGGGTTAGCTCACTGGGGATGAGCTTCTCTAGTTCCATCCATTTGGCTGAAAATTGCATGATTTCATTGTTTCTGATGGCTGAGTAGTATTCCATTGTGTAGATGTACCACAGTTTTTTTTTATCCATTCCTTGGTTGAGGGACATCTGGGTTTTTTCCAGTTTCTAGCTATTACAACTAAGGCTGCTACAAACATAGACGAGGAAACATCCTTTGTGGTTTGGTGAGGAAACCATTTTTATGGTTTTATTTTAATTGAAAATGGATTTCCCCCCCCCATACAACATATTCTGATCATGGTTTCCCCTTCCTCATCTCCTGCCAGGTCCTCCCCACCTATTCAATGCCACACCTTCTCTCTCTCTCTTTAGAAAACAAACAGGCAAATAAGAACAAACAAGAATGGAACAAAACAAACACAACTAAAAAAAAAAAAAAGAAAAGAAAAGAAAAGAAACCAAGAAAAATCCCGAGAAGTACAAACACATACCCAGAAAAACACAAAATCAGAAATCATAATATATAAGCAAAAGATCAGTAAAGGTAAAAAATGCCCAGACAAAACATTATGAGACAAAATAAAAATCTCCAAAAATATTATTGAGTTCATTTTGAGTTGGCGGTCTTTTATCAAATGTGAATACTGCTGCTTTCAAGTCCCTGTCTGCTCACTCCATCATCAACGTTAGTGACCTCTGATCTGGGTTCAAATTTCCTGCTTATATTCATAGCTGGTCGTTTTATATGGGAGGATAAAAATTGTAGTTTTGTGTTGAAAGCTTCTGAATTTCCTTCTACGCCTTTTAATGTGGATGTGCTTTGTTGTGACATGTAATTCAGCACCTTTGAATCAGTTTGAAGCTTCCATAGCTTGTTTTAGGTATTTTTCAGCTTCAAGACAGTCTTTTCCTGGGGATTAGCCACTACCTCTCTTAATCTATTCGGTGTTCCCTCTCTCTCTGACAAGGTCTGATTGATGGAGCCCAGGATGGCGTTGAACTTTCTGTAGCTGGTAATGACCTTGAACTCCTGATCTTCTTTCCTCCACTTCTTAAATTCTGGGATTGCAGGCATGTGCTAATGGACTCAGCCATCCAGTGTCTCTTGTATTGTAAGGTCTCTCCACTCAAGGTCACAGGAACACAAATAATAACTAGTTCTGTGTCAGTCAAGAGTTATAAAAAGAAAAAACCATTAGGATTTCACTTTCTTTAGGGTAAAAAGAAAACTCTAAAAATTGATTTACAACTTTTCTTCCTACTGATATGCCTCTGCCTAAAAGAAAGTCTGATTTAAAATAATTTATCACACACGCATGTGCATATGTGTGTGTGTGTGTGTGTGTGTGTGTGTGTGTAGTAGTAGTATACACAATGAACAGAGCAAATGTGCAGGTCAGAGGACAACTTCTGCATGGTGGCTCTCACTTCCTCCCTTGCTGAAGCAGGGCCCTTCTTGTTTCTGATGCTCTAGTTCAGCTGTCTGAAAACTTCTGGCAATTCTCCTGTCTGCCTCCAGGCTCACTGAAGGAGTTCTGGGGTTACAGATGTGTACCACTGCAGCAGCCTGCTTACATGGACTCCAGGGATGGATGAGGTAGTTAGGCTTGAGCAGTTAGAGCATTTTAGTTTTATCATGGGTCAGCACTTGGGAAGCAGAGGCAGGAGAAACAAGAGCGCAAGGTCAGAACCAGAGAGTTTGAGGATGCCCTGCACTGACGACATAGTGTTTCCAAACCAAGTTATAAAAACAAATTGCTTGCTGCTTCTAAAGAAATGCAAATTAAGTTATGATGACACAAAATACCCTAATTATCCAGTGAAAAAGTAAAACAAAAACCTTTAATGTTGCTCATTTGAAAATTCGTACAGAATTTCAGGAGCACTGTAACTTGCAACAAGCTCCTGAAAAGCAGATTCATGTACATAGTGGGAATCACAAAATTATTTTGTCCTTTCACAAACAACCCAACTCTTGGTAACATGCTTTAATGAGATTTCTTGTCTTCCTGTTCATTCTTCCTCTAAAATTAATTTAATACGCTTAGGGGAACAGAATCCTCCTTCCTTGCATCTCAGGGAATGGGAGGGGGAAGGGGAGGGAGGGAGGGATGGAGAGAGAGAGAGAGAGAGAGAGAGAGAGAGAGAGAGAGAGAGACTAGAACAGACCAGAGCTGTTTAGATTGGGAGCAGAATCAAAGAGGAACCGAGGAGCCCCATATTCGTTTAGAAGAAAAAGAGATGGCTGCAACCTCAAGCTATGCTCTACCAAATCCTCTGCCACAGCCACAAGGCCACAGTAAATTGGTGAAACCAATTACCTCCACAAGAGGAACAGAAAAGAATCAAGAATCCTTCAAAAGACATTTTAGGAACTGGATATTATCTTCAAAAGGAGAGCACGCCATCCAGGAAGGAAGGGCAGCAGCCCTCTTCTGGGACAGAGCAATTTCACATGCCAGAAACAGCCTGATTGAAGACCAAGCTGCAATCCAGTTCTGCTGCAACCTCTTTTGAATCACACCTTCTCCCTGCTCCAGCCCTGCCCCAAGCCCTCAGTATCTTCCCTGGTGCCTGTGATACTGCAGGCCAAGATTAAAATTTCAGCTGTTATGAAATGTGTAGCTTAGAGAGCATAAGATAGATTTGTTTGTTTGTTTGTTTAATTATTTATTTGTCATTTTCTGTAGTTTTATAACATGCAGGTATTTTCTATTTCCTGGACAGTTTCACAGACAAATGGAAGGTATTAGGAACGGTTGAACACCATCAGGTGTCCGAAGTAAATTAGAGGGGAAGAGAATTAGAACTGACCCAGTCACAATGCATTGTGAAAATACGAAGTCTCTAAAAAGCATCTAAGGAGTGAGAAAGTACTGGTCCAGGAGTAATTGTCGCTTGTTACTCTCTTCCCATTCTTTGTTTTGTGCACTGCGGGTCAAACCCCAGACCTCGAGAATGCTAGGTAAGTATTCCGCCAGGTGGTTTTTGGAGATCGTCTCTTATAGCACATGATTCCAACTCATGAAGTAGCCAATGCCAGCCTTGAATTCTTTACCCTCCTGACTCTACCTCCCATGTGCAGAATTGTATGTGTGTGCCACTATGCCTGGAAGAACTCATTTTTTAAAACGATTTTTTTTCTTTCTTGATTCTATTTTTTTCCTTATCTATATTTTAGAAAATGAGCAATTGTCCACACAGATTCCAATTCTCTCTTTAAACACAAGATGGCACTCAAGGTCTAATCTTTGGGGGAAAATGATGGATTTTCTTAAAAATACATTCACTGTGTAATTATGTAAGCCTACGAATGATGTTTAAATCAATACTCTGAAAGGACAGCACAAGCATACATGAAATGTGTTAAATGAATGTGTTTCTGTGTACCCGGGGGAAAAGGGGATCAGTTATTACAAGAGAAAGATTGTGTTGTATGAGTTTAAATACACACAACCAAATATATATATATATATATATATGTATATATACATATATATGTATATATATAAAGAAAGAAAAAGAAAAAACCCACAACAAGTTAAAATCAGATGTAAACATAATGCATACTAACTTCATAAGTCAAAATATAGGACAACTGAGTCCTGAGTGTGCTCTGTAAATATAAGAAAGGCTTACATTGACAGTTGACACGACACAGGTATTTATCTCCTTTTCAATGAACCAAAGCAAGATTAAGAGTAAACTTTGATGTTGATGTACACACACACACACATCTCTTCCCTTAAAGAAGGATGTCATTCGTTCTTGCCTGTATTTAGAGAGGATACACATACTTACTGGAACTTTAAATCTTCGGGAAGTGCGTACTGGTAGGCAAGCAGGAAATAATTTTCAAATAACATTTGTGCTTATCAACACAATTGGGTTGATCTCTGGGCCCTATTATTTTTTTTTAAACTGGTAGATTATAGAAAATTATTCTATAGACTTTTCTAGACGGACTTGTCAGAGGTGGTGACCCAGTTGGAAATGGAGGCAAGGAGCCTGGGTTTGATGCTGTGCACTGCGGCAGGCTGAGCGATGGGCTGTGAGCTGGATAGTTGTGGCTTTGGTGGCTGCTGATGCATATCTTTCTCTGTTACATTTATACCTCTGCCAACAGAGCATTAGGGATGAAGGGGAAACGCTTATCAAGTGGATACTCTTCTCCCATGCGACTTCCTGTCCCTTCTATTCCTCTCTATTTAGCTTTTGTCACTGGGACAAAATATCTGAGATAATCAACTTACAAAAATAATAAAGGCTTCTATGTTTCAGTCCGTGGCCACTTGTTCCTCTCATTTTGAGCCTTTGACAAGACAGTGAAACAAAGCTGCTTACTTCGTGGTGCTCAGAAAGAAGAATGGACCAGGGTCTCAGTGTTTCCCACTAAAGCAAGTCCCCAGTGATCTAACTTCCTTCCACTCAGCACCACAGACCCAGCCTTTACCATGGCCTACTGGTTTGTTTTCCTGTTGCTGTAATAACACACATGGCCTAACACAGCTTGCAGAGGAGAGGGTTTATTTGGCTCACCAGTTACAATCTATAGTCAGGGGAAGAGAAAGCAGGAACTCAGGGCAGGAACCTGGAGACAGGAACTGAAGCAGAAGCTATGGAGGAACACTGCTTACTGGTTTCAGTCCATCAAACACTTGCTTCTCATGGTCTGCTAAGCTGCTTCTTATATCACCCAGGACCACCTGCCCAGGGGTGGCACTACCCCCATAGTCTGGGCCCTCCTCAAGCAATTAGCCATCAAGAAAATGCCCCATAGACTTACCAACAGGGAATCAGATAGAGGCATTTTTCCAATTAAGGGTTCTCTTCCCTGGTAACTCTAGTTTGTATCAAGTTGACAGAAACACGTGGTCTTTGAGGAAACCTAAGACTTAGACTGTAACAACTGCTGTGTGTGCATAGGAACATTATTTTTTTATTTGCTTGTTTTCTCAAGACAGGTTTTCTTTGTGTAGGAGTCCTTGCTGTCCTGGACTCCCTTTGTAAACCAGGCCAACCTTGAACTCACAGAGACTGCCTGCCTCTGCCTCTCGAGCTGGGATTAAAGGCTTGTGCCACCACACCTGGCTAGAGCAATATTCTTTTAAGAGACTATATAGTGATAACTTAGATAACTTGCTGGCTGTCATAGAGATTGTTTCTGTTGCTAGCTAGGTAAGTAATCATTCGCTGTAATGTACAGCTGTCTCACATGTGCATAAGCAAGAGCACGCTAAAGAATGGCCTTTTTAACTTCTGAGTTTTTGTGTTCACTACCTCTCTTCAGAAAATAAGTACAAATCACAGATTGGATGTTAGATTAACTTTCTTTCCCAAGTCTTAGGAGTAAGGTGTTTATGAATAATCAAATGACAGTAAAGGTAGTATTTCAAAAAAAAAAAAAAACCCTGAGAAATGAACACCAAATCACATTATTGATTGCTGAATATGACCTGATTATGATGGGTTTATATTAACAGTAACCAAATTACATGTAGAAGTTTAGAATTTGCATAAAATATTTATGATAGTCATATTTCCAGTTTTCAATCTATTTATGGACTATGCCCTACAACTCCCCAAACAGAACCACTGTCTCTACATCACGGACCTTAAATTTCAGTTTTTTTCTGAAATTAATTTCATTTAATTCTAGTATTAAATGGTGAGACAAGATATACATGTATTTTTTTTTCAACAAAGATAGCTGAGTACCAACTATGTGCCATGTATTCCACACTAAGCATTGGGAATGCAAAGCTATTCCAATGCCCTGTCTTGGGTAATTCCCCATGAACTGATAAATCTGAACAGCACAGACACTGAGAGAGACAGGAGCCGCACACTACAGGAGAGGTGATGGGGGAACTGGGACATCTGAGCAGAGGGACAGTCTCACATGGAGAAGTGAGTGTTGGGTCTGTGTTCCCCTCCTGGGATGCTGTGCCAGGGTGAAAAGAGGTAGACTAGAGAAGGCAAACTGCAGGCATAATGTTACTAGACACATGTGGTCAGCTACGTGTTATATTCTAAACTTGAGACAATTTTACATTTTTTTACCTATTTCTGCCAGAGATTATTTTTATTCTGTGGAAAGCTAGGGAGTGGAGCATAAACTTTCATATTCCTCACTCTTCAGGAACTAATGTTTCTTGGATGTTCAGATGTTGAACTTTAAATATGTGGCATAATTCAAGAAACTCAATGCAAAACAGCTTTGCAAGGAGAGTAGTGTGATGACATTCTGAGAGGGTAAGAACACCACCAAGACCTGCCTGACTCTTCCCCCTGCTAGTTCCAAGAAAAGGTTTCCCATCTGTGAAAGGAACAAGAACCATAGAAGAAGCAGAAGAAGTAATACCAAGTCTTATGGGACTATCTGTAGCATTAGAAGCATTTACATATATTGAAATAGCGAATCCACAAGACCTCTTTGGATGACAGCTGCTATTAAACAGATAGGACAGAGGCACAAAAGAGTCAGGTATGATGCTCAAGGTGCCAGCAGCAATGACCAGACAGGTCAGGACTCAGCTCCAGGGACCTGCACTTACACACAGACATCACAGGCCACCTTTTGACTCTTTTTGACAGACCAAGACTTAACCCAGTAAAGGCTCTGCAGGGAGAGATACTTCAGGTAGAATGTACCAATGGAGAAGAAATCTTAGGTCTCCATGGGAGAGTGAGAAAAATAATTGAGTATGTTATTGCTGGATGAAGATAGTGAGCAAGGGACCAACAGGAGAAGGGGGACCAACAGGGGGAGGGAGAACAACAGGAGAAGTGAAAGACAGGGGTAGGTGAGGAAGAGAGTCTTTCCTTAACACTATGCAAGGAAGAGCCTCAATTTTTCTTTCTAATGAACAAATGAATGAATAATTAGTGAAGATGGAGCCAATGTCCTAACATCTGGTAAGCAAGGGGCTCTACCACTAGCTATATCTCCAACTCAGTTTAAAAACAAAACAAAACAAAACAAAAAAACCCAGGAAATATCAGTGTAAGGAAGATGTTTTCAAACATTTATTTATTTATTTATTTATTTTTTATTTTATTTTTTTTTAAACATTTTTTTATTTATATATTATGTATACAGTATTTGCTCTACATATATGCCTGGGCAGATCTCAATGTAGATGGCTGTGAGCCACCATGTGGTTGCTGGGAATTGAACTCAGGACCTTGGGAAGAACAGCCAGTGCTCTTAACCTCTGAGCCACCTCTCCAGCCCTCAAACATTTATTTAAAACAGAGAGATGGTAGGCCTGATGGGACACATGTGTAATCCCTGTACTCAGGAGGTTAAAGCAGGAGGATATTGGGTTTCAGTTTAGACCAGGTTACCAAGTTACTTCAACTAATTTTGGGTCCTGGATGGAGTGAAACGAGAAAAGGAGAATGCAAACTGGGCTTTTAGAAAACCATTAATGTCCAGGGCAGGAATTCAGCACTCATATACTTCCTACTTGATACTTCATGTCTTCCCTGCCATGATGGCCTATATATGCCCTCACAGTGTAAGCCACAACAAGTGCTTGCATTCTCATGCTCTGTCCTTAGGTATTTGTTCACTGAAATAAGGAAAGTAACACACACTCTCAACGGAAACACAAAAACACCAGAAGGGAAGCTGGAGAGATGGCTTAGCAATTAAGGGTGGGTACTGTTCTCTCTGAAGAGCACAAAGTTCAGTTTCTAGAACCTACATTGTACAGCTCACAACTACCTGTGTCTCCATCTCCAAGGATCTGACCTACATATGTGTACACATGTACACGTACACACACACACACACACACACACACACACACACACACACACACACA
>CAJQZJ010001058.1:1481276-1497250 GCA_907164525.1 Lophiomys imhausi
ACAATTTCACATTTGCTAATTTAGCTCCTCAAGTGAAAAATTAAGTCTTGGGATTGAAAGTAACAGCATTTCTATTTCTATTCTGAAAATTGTTACTTTGTTTTATTTTCAGTTCTGGGAAAAATCCAGGGCCTGAGCATACCAGGTAAAAGCCTGGCATCTATATCCCAGTGACATTGCTAATCTTGATTTTCCAGAGAGTGAGAGGAATAAAAATTTTGGAGACCCCCGTGGCAGGTGGTGGAGTCAGGCCAGCCACGCTCCAGGAACTGGCTAACCACAAAGCCAATGGTAAAGTAAGATTAAATTCATTCCTGAGAAAAACAGGTGTAGGATGTTTCCTGCTGACTAACTAATGGGCTGGTACATTCCACCTGCATTCCCCCTCACCCCCTTCAGTTATGGTAAACAATGGGCTGGTACATTCTACCTGCATTCCCCCTCACCCCCTTCACTTATGGTAAACAATGGGCTGGGCTGGTACTTTCCACTTGTATTTCCCCTCACCCCTTTGGGTTGTAGTTTAAATACTCTACTCTCCCCCAAATCGTGGTCACGACTCCTACCCCTACACGGGATATGGGTGGTGCCCTCAGTGCACTGATCCCCCCCCCCGAAATAAACCTCTTGTGATTGTATCAAGAAGGTCTCTTGCAAGTTTTTGGGGTGGCCGTGATATCTTGAGTGTCGGGAGTCGGGAGATGGACTTCCTTCCCCCGGGTCTTTCATTTGGTGCATTGGCCGGGAATTTGCGGCCATCCCAGTCTCCACAAAAACCCACTTGGAGGTGAGATTTCTGTGTCTTGGGCCTATTTCTGTTGTCTGGTTTGTGAGATTTCTGTCTCTGTGTCCTGGGTTTGTCTCTGTTGTTTGGTTCTGTTATATGGTTTGCGCAAAAGTTGAAAGTTGACTTCGCGAAGGTTGTTTTCGGTTTGACAGCTGTTTCCGTCTCTTGAGGAGACGGATGGGTGATCAGGCAGACATGCTAGTGGATCAGCAGCTGTAGCCCTGGGAGACGTCCCAGGAGGACAGGGACCCCAGGGACGCCTGGGAGGGTCCCATCTGGGTGCTGGGGAGGATACAGTGGTCCTCTTGAGAGAGGGGACACAAGAGATCTCCCAGCCGTCTGTTTATCTGGGTGCCGGGGAGGATACGGTGGTCCTCTTGAGAGAGGGGACACGAGAGATCTCCCGACCGTCTGTTTCTCTGGAGTGGTGCCGGCATTTGAGATTGAGAAGGATTTTTCTGTGTATCTTGTGTTTGTGTTTTATGTTACTTGTGACAATGGGACAGACCCTAATGACTCCTCTAAGTTTGACACTAGATCATTGTACTGAAGTTAGAACTAGGGCTCATAATTTGTTAGTTGAGGTTAAAAAGATACTGTGACAGACTTTTTGTGCTTCGGAGTGGCCTACTTTTGACGTCGGGTGGCCACCCAAAGGGGCATTCAACTGGACCATTATTTTTGAGGTAAAAGCTATTGTCTTTAAGGAAGGACCAGGGTCTCATCCCGATCAACAGCCATACATTACTGTTTGGCAAGACCTGGTCCAGAACCCACCCCCATGGGTAAAACCTTGGGTGAGAGGAAGGAAGCCAGGCTCCCGAGCCCTGGCTCTCCATGGCATAGAGCCTAAATCAAAACAAAAGCCAACTTCGGAAACAACACCTTCGGCTCCGCCTAAGATCTATCCCGAGATGGAGGAGCCACCTGAGTGGTCGAGCTCACCGCGGCCACCCCCCTTCCCCCAGCCACCCCAGGCATCCCCATGCCAACCCCGGCTCCGGCCTGAGCCCGGAACTTCAGAGCCAGAGAGGGTTGAGTCCGGAGGGACCCGATTCCACTGTGGCTCTACCCCTCCGAATGGTCGGCCCCCCCGCCCCCCCCCACCCGTGGACCCACCAGCTTTTCAACCCTTACAATATTGGCCTTTCTCCTCGGCTGATTTATATAATTAAAAAACTAACCTACCCATCTTTCTCTGAAAACCCTGCTAGTCTTACAGGTTTGGTGGAATCCCTGATGTTTTCTCACCAACCCACCTGGGATGATTGCCAGCAGCTTTTGCAGTTCTCTTTACTACAGAGGAGAGGGAGAGAATTCTCTTGGAGGCACAGAAGAATGTCCCAGGAGACAATGGGACCCCCACTACCCTCCCGAATGAGATCGATGCTGGGTTCCCCCTTGATTGACCAGATTGGGACTTCAACACGGCTGCAGGTAGGCAGAGGCTGACAGTTTTTCCGCCGGACTCTAGTGGAAGGTCTCAGAGGTGCGCTCGGTGCCCCACCAATTTGGCCAAGGTAAGAGGAGTACTTCAGGGTCTTGTTGAGCCACCGTCCATATTTCTTGAGAGGTTGATGGAGACCTACAGGTGGTACACTCCCCTTGACCCACCTCTGAGGGACAATGAGCGGCTGTGGCTATGGCCTTTATAGGAATCTTGTTAGAGAGGAAGAGAAAGTGTATCATAAGAGAGAGACTGTGTAAGAGAAATAGGAACGAAAAGAAGAGAAAAGAGAGAGAGAGGACAGGCGGGATTGCAAACAAGAAAGAAACTTGACTAGGATATGGGCCGCAGTTGTAGATAGAGAAAGGGAAAGAGCAGGGCCTAGACAGACAGGGAACCTGGGCAACAGAAGACCTAGACTGGGTGAAAGTGGAAAACAGAGACGCCGGTTGGAAAAAGATCAGTGTGCTTACTGAAAAGAAAAAGACATTGGGCTCGAGATTGCCCAAAGAAGAAGGGCAGGACCCCTAAGGTCCTGACTCTTGAAGAAAATGATTAGGGGTGACGGGGCTCGGACCCCCTCCCTGAGCCTAGGGTAACCCTGAATGTGGAGGGGATCCCTGTAAATTTTCTGGTGGATACTGGAGCAGAATATTCGGTTCTGAAACAACATTGGGAAAACTAAAAAACAAAAAGACTATAGTTGTAGGGGCAACTGGGCAAAAGCAATATCCTTGGACCACAACATGAACGGTGGACCTAGGAAAAGGACAGATGTCCCATTCTTTCCTGGTCATTCCTGAGTGCCCTATGCCTTTGTTGGGAAGAGACTTGTTAACCAAGCTGAAGGCACAGATTCAGTTTGCTAAGGAAGGGCCAGAGGTGACGTGGGGAACCCCTACTTCTACGATACTGGCCTTAAAACTTGAAGAAGAATATCAGCTCCACAAGCCTCTCGGGCAACAAGAGGCCCTGGATATCAGTGACTGGTTGACAGAATTCCCAAAGGCCTGGGCTGAGACTGGAGGTATGGGGATGGCAAAAAGAGTTCCTCCCATAGTAGTGGGGCTGAAGACCAGTGCCTCCCCTATTGGGGTAAGGCAGTACCCAATGAGTCGTGAAGCCAGAGAGGGGATCAGACCTCACATTCACAGACTGTTACAACAGGGCATCTTGGTTCCCTGCCAGTCACCATGGAACACCCCCCTGTTACCGGTAAAGAAGCCAGACACTAATGATTACAGGCCAGTCCAAGATTTAAGAGAGGTCAATAAGAGAGTTCAAGATATTCATTCAACTGTGCCCAACCCTTACAACCTTCTTAGTTCACTTCCACCAGAGAGGAATTGGTACACTGTCCTAGATTTAAAAGATGCTTTTTTCTGCTTGAAGTTACATCCTGACAGCCAACCCATCTTTGCCTTTGAATGGAGAGATCCTGACACTGGACTGGTGGGACAGTTAACTTGGACTGGATTGCCACAAGGATTCAAAAATTCCCCTACCCTCTTTGATGAGGCTCTTCATCGGGATCTGGCCTCCTTCAGAGCTGAAAATCCTCAGCTAACATTGTTACAATACGTTGATGATTTACTCTTGGCAGCATCAACTAAATCTGAATGTCTCCAAGGAACTAAGAGGCTGCTGACAGAACTTGGTGAGTTGGGGTATCGGGCTTCTGCTAAGAAGGCTCAGTTGTGCAAAACTGAGGTCACCTATCTGGGATACACCCTGAGAGATGGAAAGCGATGGCTAACGGAAGCCAGGAAAAAGACTGTCACCCAGATTCCTGTCCCGACCACCCTGCGCCAGGTAAGAGAATTCCTGGGCACTGCTGGTTTTTGTAGACTATGGAATCAGGGTTTCGCTACACTAGCAGCCCCCTTATATCCCCTCACCAAGGAGGGAGGAGGGTTCACCTGGACCTCTGAACATCAGAAGGCCTTTAAAGATATCAAAAAAGCCTTGTTAACAGCACCAGCTTTAGCCCTGCTAGACTTAACCAAGCCTTTCGCTCTATATGTAGATGAAAGGGCAGGGGTTGCCAGAGGCGTCCTTACTCAGACCTTAGGACCTTGGAAAAGGCCGGTAGCCTACTTGTCTAAAAAACTGGATCCTGTTGCAAGCGGATGGCCCACATGCCTGAAAGCTATTGCAGCTATGGCCTTTCTTGTCAAGGATGCTGATAAACTGACTTTGGGACAGCAGATTACAGTGATGGCACCCCATGCCCTTGAGAGCATTATTTGGCAGCCCCCTGACTGGTGGATGACTAATGCTATAATGACTCACTACCAAAGCTTATTATTGACTGAGAGAGTGATATTCACACACACACCCACATCCCCCCCCCCCCGCCACCCTGAATCCTGCTACCCTACTGCCTGAGGCTGATGACTCTGCTCCTGCCCACCACTGCCTTGATATCCTGGCAGAAGAAACGGGTCCCCGGAGTGACCTTAAGGACCGACCCTGGCCAGGAAGTCTGAACTGGTACACTGATGGAAGCAGCTTTGTGGTTGAAGGTAAGCGGATGGTGGGAGCTGCAGTGGTAGACGGGAGGCAAGTGATCTGGGCTAGCAGCCTGCCAGAAGGAACTTCTGGCCAGAAAGCTGAACTTATCGCATTAACACAAATCCTGAAGATGGCAGAGGGAAAGTCCATCGATATTTATACTGATAGCAGGTATGCTTTTGCCACTGCCCATGTGCATGGGGCAATATATAGACAAAGGGGGCTGTTGACATCAGCGGGGAAAGACA
This sequence comes from Lophiomys imhausi, assembly GCA_907164525.1. Lineage (NCBI taxonomy): Eukaryota > Metazoa > Chordata > Mammalia > Rodentia > Muridae > Lophiomys > Lophiomys imhausi. The sequence goes on from CAJQZJ010001058.1 coordinate 1,486,273, forward strand.
TTAAAAATAAAGAAGAGATTCTGAGCCTCCTTGAGGCTATACATCTGCCAAAGAAGGCTATTGTCCACTGCCTTGGACATCAGAAGGCACAGGATGCAGTGGCTAAGGGAAATCAGATGGCAGATCTAGAAGCCAAATGAGCAGCCCAAGGGACAATGATCTTAACCACCCTTGGTTCTAAAGATATCAGAGAAACCAGTGTCAAGTATACTCCTGAATACTTGCAGGCCATAAAGAAACTAGGGGTGGCTGGAGAATCACCTTGTGGTATGGTAAAAACAGAGGATGGTAAACGAGTCCTACCTCAAGAAGAAGGATGTGAATATGTCACCAGTTTGCACCGTCTGACTCACCTAGGAGAAAAGAAACTACAAGATGTGTTTTTATAGATACATTTTCAGGGTGGGTAGAGGCCTTCCCTACAAGGACTGAGACCACTAATGCAGTGGCTAAGAAGATTCTTAAAGAAATTTTTCCAAGGTTTGAAATACTCAAGGTAATTGGGTCTGATAATGGACCTGCTTTCGTTGTCCAGGTAAGTCAGGGACTGGCCACTCAACTGGGGGTTAAATAAAAATTACATTGTGCCTACTGTCCCCAAAGTTCAGGACAGGTAAAAAGGATAAATAAAACTCTAAAAGAGACCTTGACTAAATTAGCCTTAGAGACTGGCGGGGGGGGGGGGGGCCTGGACAGCCCTCCTTCCTTTTGCCTTGTTCTGGGTCAGGAACACCCCGGGGACGGTTTAAGCTGACACCTTATGAGATTCTCTGTGGGGGGCCTCCTCTCTTACTAAGGTGGGTGGAATGTTTGATCCTGATGTTGTCCCTTCTAACCCCTTGTTCACCTGCATGAAAGCCCTTGAAGTAGTTTGGCGTGAAGCCTGGGAGCAGCTCAGGGAGGCTTATGAAGCTGGAGACCAGAGCGTGCCTCATCAGTTCCAGGTTGGAGAAACCGTACTCATCCGGCGCCATCGAGCTGGGAACCTTGAGCCTCACTGGAAGGGACCATACCTGGTGCTCTCAACTACCCCCACCACAATGAAGGTAGAGGACATCTCTGCTTGGATCCACACCTCACACGTAAAGAAAGCTCCTGAACCTCCTAAGGATGAGTAGGGATTAAAAAAGACTGTGGACTCTCTTAAGCTACACCTGCATCACAGGTGCTCTCCAGATGGGGAATGACAACCCCCAGGCCCCTCAAAAACGTACTTGGCAGGTAGCTTCCCAAACTGGGGAAGTCGTCTGGTCAATCTCTAAGGTAGCCTCCTCCCTTTCCTGACTTCTGCCAGCTAGCTGCAGGCCTGGAACAGTGGGATATTCCTGAGGCAGCCCCCCCAGAACCTCCCTGAGAGGGACCCTCGATGAAGACACCCTAAAGGGCTAGGAGCAAAGTTTGGTGTGGGGGGCCAGAGGGACGCTGTGGGCTGGCTCAACAAGATTTTTACATCTGTCCAAGGAAAGGTAGGGACAGGAGTTCAGCTAGGCAGTGTGGAGGATGTTGGCTCTGTTTAACTTCTGGACTCTCTTTCTATGAGGGCATCGCCACGGCGTTGGGTACTTTTAATAACACCACCAACCATGATGCCTGCTCATGACATGAAAAGAACAAACTGACCCTAACCGAAGTATCAGGAAAAAGGACTTGTTTAGGAAAGCTACCTGTGAACACTTATGCAATGAGACCCTGAGGTCTCTAAAGACTTCTGATACCAGATACTTATATCCTGGCATAGATAGATGGTGGCCCTGCAACACAGGATTAACTCCCTGTGTTGCCACTAATATCTTTAATGATACCAAAGATTATTATATGTTAATACAGCTTATGCCTAGAGTACTCTATCTCCCCACAGATGCCTTTATGGATGAGTTTGATTTCCGCCCTAAGCAATTTAAGAGACAGCCTATTTCCCTGACTTTAACTGTAATTTTAAGATCAGGTGTGGCACTAGAACAGCTGCCCTAGTGCAGGCCCCTCAGTACTTTCATCAATTAAGAGTAAGTACTGTACAGATTTTAATGCTGAAACAACAATATCAAGGGTTACGGGAACAAGACAATAATAAATAAGATAAAACAAATACATAGGTTCTAAGATTAGAACAATGGACTAGAAGGAGTGGGGAATGAGAGGAATAAAAATTTTGGAGACCCCCATGGCAGGCGGTGGAGTCAGGCCAGCCACGCTCCAGGGACTGGCTAACCACAAAGCCGATGGTAAAGTAAGATTAAATTCATTCCTGAGAAAAACAGGTGTAGGATGTTTCCTGCTGACTAACTAATGGACTGATACATTCCACCTGCATTCCCCCTCACCCCCTTCACTTATGGTAAACAATGGGCTTGGCTGGTACTTTCCACTTGTATTTCTCCTCACCCCTTTGGGTTGTAGTTTAAATACTCTACTCTCCCCCAAATCGTGGTCACGACTCCTACCCCTGCATGGGATATGTGTGGCGCCCTCAGTGCACTGATCCCCCCCCCCCGAAATAAACCTCTTGTGATTGCATCAAGAAGGTCTCTTGCGAGTTTTTGGGGTGGCCGTGATATCATGAGTGTCAGGAGTCGGGAGACGGACTTCCCTCCCCTGGGTCTTTCAAGAGAAAGAGTCTCAAACAGATGTATCTCCTAGCCCCAAGGGAGCCCTTGGGCCATGCTGCTGTGACTGCACCCTCTCTTGACTGATGACAATTCAGGGCTCCAGTGATTTCCCTCGGTGGTTGCCTGTGGCCCAGTTCATCTTTCTGGATCCATACCAGTCAATTTCATCCCTCCCCGGAGGAATGAGCCTCTTATACTGAGAGGCAGATCTTAAGGAAGTCTTGGCTCCTTTAACTTTTCCTAAGAACCTGTTTTTTTTTTTCTAGAGACAATTATCTTCATCATTCTTGGGGGAACCTTAGTTAACATTCCTATTAAAATTTCTGTCCAGAAGCCCAAGAAATAGATCAATGATTAAGAGCACTTGCAGGGGATCCTGGTTCAATTCCCAGCACCCACATGGCTCTCACAACTGCCTGTAGTTCCAACTCCAGAAGATCTAACACCTCTGGCTTCCATTAGCAGACACAGGTAATTATACATGACTAAAACAAAGCAACAGAAAACTCTTTTTGTCCAGGGCAGGGAATTCAGTTCAGTAACAGAGCAGTGGGCTTCCATCCCTAGCACCCCCAAACATCAGGATTTTTGGTTAGTTTGAACAGTACAAGTGGACTTGCTGGCCCCCTGTGTGCCACATGGTTCCTTCAGCCCAGCTCAGGTCTTCAGTAGGATATTTTTGAATCATGCTATCTTACCGGCTCACAAATTTAGTTTGTGGTTAGTTACAAGTTTATGCTGCTAGTTACATTCACATAAAATGTACTGAAAACTGTTCTCTTAACCTACATCACATATCCTCTCTTCTTTCCCCTTCCCCTCCCCTCTCCTTTCCCCTGTCCTTCCCTCCCCTCTTTATCCTCTTCTTAAGACTGAGTTTGTAGTTGAATCACTTAAATAGCCAGATGTTCTCCACCTGCTACCTTGTTGTTATTTGGAGTCTCTATCATATCAACAGGTTACTATTTCTTTGTAATGTAATGCTATTTGCTTTTGATAGAAAAAAAAAAAGAAAACCAAGTAGTTTTTCTTCTTCTGTTAAATTACATGATCTTTTCCAGCAACATTCCTATATACTCTAACTTTTTTCTTCCTCAGATCCACATGTCTTCCAGGCTTCATTAGACTCTTTGTGCTGGTATTTGAGGAAAGCATCCATTCCATTAAGGAAGTAAATCTCAGCTCTCTAGAGTTCTTGGCAAAGAATCATCTTTCCTTTAGGTGATTATTATGATTAACATTATTGGAATTCTTTGTTGGTGGTGGTGGTTTTTGTTTTTTTTTTTTAAGAGACAGGGTTTCTCTTTCTCTGTATAGCACTAGCTGTCTTGGAACTCAGTCCATAGTCCAGGCTGGCCTTGAACTCACAGAGATCCACCTGCTTTTGCCTTTTGAGTGCTGGGATTAAAGCTGTGCACTACCATTGCCCAGCTTGGAATTCTTCCTATAGGCACATATATGTAGAGTAGGTATGGAAGGGTACCCTTATATCTCCCAGACAAACAGACTAGAAATGTTTAAGACTGTCTCATCAACCATCTTCAACTTGCATGGCTAAAATTAGAAATTTTGCTAAGGTTTTATTTAAGGATAACTCATATTTTTCCTTACATTTTTTGAAATGGCCTTTTCTACATTATACATGTGACTCTGTATAGCAAGCAGTCTCTACCTTATATATTACAAATCCAGATTGAACAGGTCACCTCTCCCAAGAAGTCTGTTCATGTTCTATTGACTCTGGCTTAGCTGTTTTCATCTCAGGGATGAAGATACTACAGTTCTTTTTATAGACTTTCAACACTGCTCATATTTTACCTGTATGGTTGTTGTTTCTTTGTTTTGCTCATGTGTCTCCTACCACCTGCCTATAAACTCCTTAGAAAGCTTACTCATAATATGTATCTTCTTGTCCCTAAGACATAGTCAACTGTTTAGATGTACGTGTTCAATGAATGATGCTGACTAGAGGAAAACCATGAAGGGTGAGGGTGGGAAAGAGGCAAAGGAGGAGGAGAGGGGCCCGGGGACATTTTCACCTAAGTTCTAGACAGTGAAATCCCTGCCTTACATCTCTTGCTTGTGGGACATTTTGTCAGCCATGGCTGTTGGAGAAAAGCACCCCCTCCAAGTCTTTCGTCACTTATTTCTTTTTCTTCCATAATGTAATTCTTTTCCTTAAAAATTCCAAAGTTGCTTCCACTCTGGAATTTGCTTGGTTTTGAGGCAGTAGGGATAGAACCCAGGACCTTATGGCTCCCTACTCACTTTTTTTTCCCCATAATGAGGCAGGATAGAAAGGCAGGGAAAATGTGTGAGTGTGTGTGTGTGTGTGTGTGTGTGTGTGTGTGTGTGTGTGTGTGTGTATTGGGGTTGGGGGGAATGGGAAGAGAGAAATACTCCTTTCCTTGGCATCCGGTTGAAGCCCCTTGCCAGCAGGAAACCAAGAATGCACAATTAACAACTGCTTAAGGCCTTTCTCCCTTCCCAGCTGTAAACCTATAATTTTCTAGGAATCTCACCAGAAGCCCCATTTGCAGGAAAAGGACACATGCACATTAAAAGCCTTGTGCAACTCCAGAGACTCTGCTTTCCCCTTATGAGATTATAATTCCATCCAACACACCCCCTGAACTTCTTTATAATCTCATTTATCAAATGAGAACAAAAGGGGGCGGATTTTAAGAGCAACCTTTTGAGATATAACTTGAGAGTTATATCTCCTTTGAGAAGCCCATGCCTTATCCTTATTTTTCCCATTTTCCCTTGAGAAACATATAACCTACTTGGGTGTGTCTTTTTTTTTTTTTCTGAGTGCCTGTCTCTTAACTCTCATGCTTAAATCTGTTAAATATCGTTAATGGGTTTCCAAACTTTGCCACATCTTTGGCATTGAAGCCAGGAATCCTGCTTTGGCCTGAGTTAGGTCTCTAAAAATTTAGGAAAATTCAGGTTGCTCTTTGTCAGTTTGCCCTCCCACAACTGACAATGATGTACTGCTTGTCCTACATATGTAGAAGTTAACTTCAAAGTTGCCCATCTTCTCATATCCAAAAGACATGATACCAGGTTGGACTAGTGTGTTTTGTCTACATACATACCATCTCATGCAACCACAGAGCACCCAAAAGTAGGGTGAATATTCTTTGCACATTAATAGGAATGAAAGGTGGCATTCAACTAGGTAAGCCACTCACTGGAGTTTACTCACCTGCATGTTGCAAAACTAGCATTGGGCTAAAGAGTTGCTAACTTCTGACATCATACTGTTTCCACCTGTGGCTGCATGTTATGGTCACCAGGGGAGCCTTCAAAAACCACCAGTACCTAGTCCTACTGCCAACCAGGATGGAATTGGTCTGGGTGTGCCCTTTATGTTGGAATTTTTACAAGCTCTTCAGGTGGCTCTAATGAGCAGTTGAGGCGGAGAGGCACAGTTCTGGAGGCAGGCACTGCCTCTTGTATGGAGGCAAGGGCCCTTGGAAGACTCAAAGAATGAAAGTCTCCCGGGGTGAAAGCAAGCAACCCCCTGATGCCGGAGGCTGTTTGGTTTGCCTGCTGACAGCAAACAAGCACCAGGAAGCCTCCACTCAGCGCCGCCCAGCATGCTGTGCTCAGGAATTCTTTTCCTGGAACGTAAGCATTTCCGTATGGGGATCAAATTCTGTCGTTAAAGAGCTGTTCCTACAACCATATGCATGGGTTTCTCTCTGCCAAACCTTTTATTTGACATTTAATAGCGGTGGGCAGAGAACAGTGGGGTCACTACTATATTTCTCTGTATGATTTCCTATGAATGTGAATGAAAATGACATGTATTTCAGAAAGTGCTTATCCTTCAGCATTTGAATGTAAATCTCACATTATGCTGTGATAGTATGTTGTCATATTATAAAGGCAGAATAGTATCATAGGAAGGAAACTTGGAGCCAGAGGTCTAGTCCAAGTCTCTGGATAGCAGTGCTAATAACTGAGGATAGGCATATGTACAGAATACTATATGCTTAGTCACGCTCTAAGTACTCTAACCCTATGATGTATGTGATTACTAGCATTTTATAAACAAGGCAACTGGGCCCAGGAGGACAAGAGACTTACCGATGTCATACAGCTAGCAAATAACAGCAAAGATAAACCATGGGAATTTGGCTCCAGAATTTACCTTCTTTGTCAACATTTGATATTTTCGCCTATAAAGATGACCTTAGATAAATGATGTGGATTTTCCTAGTCTTATTTTCTCACCCCCCCCCAAAAAAGGGGTTAGAATAATGTCTAGCCCCTCAGGCAGATTTATGATTATTTGTGACATATATTAAGAAGTTCAGTAAATAAATATTGTTTGAATAAATAAAGCAATGATGGACTGGGGTGGTTAAAACCGTAATATATACACTCACTCTAAAGACTGCTTTGTGAAAGAATGCACTCATAACTAGTATGGCATTGATATCTAGACATAATTTTGTAGCTCAAAAATATGAAAAAGGGTTAATACCCAAATCAAAATACAACCACTTCCTACTCATAAAATACAAAGCTCTTAAAACATGCATGAGATTTTAATAATCTCAGCATCCATAAGAATTTAAATGTATAAGTGACATTATAAGAGGTTCCCTTTGTATTTCTGAAGCATTGAAGAAGCATTCTACAGTCTAAAAGCTTTTTCTTTATTACTGCTAGGAAATTCGGCCGTTAAAAAAGAGAGTGTTGGCTCTCATCCAGCTGAACCATCAAAAGACAACACTGGTCAGCAGCAAATGTCAGGGTTACATTTACTTTTTTAAATTAGGTGCTGGTTATTTTTGAAAGAAGGCTCTTGGAACATTTTTATAACAATCCCATGGCAGAAGAGGCAGTGAGATTGTGAAATTTCCCATTCAGGGTTAGATTCAAAGTCTCAGAAATACTTCTGGGCTACAGATAACTATTCCCAGGCTCTTGCTTTTTCAGAGCACTAGTAACAGTCTGGGTTAGTAGCAGACATAGAAACAACAAAATTCAACAAGTCAGAGTCAAACACTTTCAAGGGAGAAGCCATTATCAGGGAATCACCATAATTTTCTTGCATTTTAAAATTGCTTGTTTTTTTTTTCTTTTTTTTGTTTTTTGTTTTTTTTTGTTTTTGTTTTTGTTTTCTTGAGACAGGGTTTCTCAGTGTAATAGCCCTGGCTGTCCTGGACTTGCTTTGTAGACCAGGCTGGCCTCGAACTTGAACACACAGAGATCCGCCTGCTTCTGCCTCCCAAGTGCTGGGATTAAAGGCGTGCGCCACTTGTTTTTTATTAAGAAGCAATCATTCCTAAGCCTTCTCAAATTTTGGCACATGATTGTATCTTTGTCCTAGGGGTTAGGTTTCTAAGGTCCTCTATATATTTACATGTTACTATCCTGCAAAAATCTGGTTTTTTTTGTTTGTTTGTTTGTTTTGGTTGTAGGAATGTACCTCTTAGTCACTGGAGTTAATATCTCTCAACACCAGGTTTTTATAACAAATATTTTTTTTGTCCCCAAATCCATGTGCATTCCTCCATACTCCACACACAGGAGGTGCTTGAAATGAACTGACTGCCAAGGTGCATGTGGCCACTAAACTTTGAAATTAAATACCCATGAACTCTAATATCAGAAATAAAAATGCTCTGAATGGACAGTGTTGCTAAAATCTGTGTATCATAATGCACTTTGGATGACTTTCTCACCCACCAGTATGTGAGTGAGTGTGGCTAATAACGTATAATCACAATGTAATCAACAAGGAACTTCCTGAAAGATCGTGTGGTTTCATAAATATAATCTATCTTACTTGGTTTTGTATGTGTTAAGCTTAGCAGTACTCTTGCCATAAATTATACCTAAAAAAATTAATATAACTTCTTTCTATAGTTAAGAAACTATTATAATGTGATGATGAATGAGACACAAAATGAAAGCAGTGACCACAACTGTGGAGGTGAACAGGAGCATCTTAATGTTGCAAGAGATAAATCAAGAGGAGACTACCAAAAGGAAAGATTAAGAGGCATAGGATTGTTTGCAGACTTCTTAGGCTGAAGAAAATACAAAAATAGTGAGCTACCAGTACCCGGGACAGAGAAAGAAGAAAGAACAGGCTTGAGAGTATGAGGGTGAGCTGGGTTCAGGATATCTTAAGTTGCACGCCTGTATTATCTGTCAGTGAGGCTCAGTGCATGGCTACAAATGTGCATGTGGCTGCAGAAGAGGGTCTGGCTAGAGATGTGGTTTTTGGCAATCACTGACTAATAAAAAACATGGTAGTGGGAGAGGCCTTTCAGAGAGATTGGGAGGAGGGTAGAAAAATGGTCATTGCCGAGGAAAGAGGCAGAAGAATACTTAGGAAGGAAGAAGAAAACTTATGGGTGTAGTGTATCATACACATAAAAGAGAACATAGGCGGTAACAGCTAAGAAACAAAAGGACTACGGAAAGTCATCGCAGATTCTGGGACCTGCAGTCTGTTCTAATTTCGTAGTGTCCATTGCTGCTTTGGCAGGATGACTGGGGCAAAGCCACATTTTCACTGAAGTGTGTGGGGATTGGATAGCCTACTGTGTGGCAAAAATGACACCTACTCTAAAAGTCCAGTTACATGGAACCAGTTGTCCAGCTCTCGAGTTCTGTCTTTGTGGTCCCTAGACAGTGTTCTCTTACATGGACGTAATTGAACAGCCCTCCACTCGCACGCTGCAGCATTTGCTCTCCATGCTGACTGTGACTTAGGGGATAACTGTGTTTGAAATGGAAAGGTCCACCCTGCTGTACCATTCTTTCTGGGAAGAAGGCAGTTAAGTAAACCTTGTAAGATTAAGAACTCCATCAATTGCTCACCCTTTCTTTTGGCTTTTAAACAGACTTCATGAAGCTCATGTAAAAGAGGAACTAAATTAATAGTTATTGAGTGAATAGTATAGTATAGAGAGCCAATAGAATGGTTAATTGTTCTTGCAGAGCAGATGTGTGTCAATTAGTCTTGAGATGAGAGTAAGACAAACTGAGAATAATCAACAAATTAAAAGATATTAAAAGGACACAGAATAAGGCGAGATCAGCTTACATGGATTTTTGGAGTGTTCTGCCGTTTTTGACGTGGCTATCTCAGACCATGTCTTGTAGTAATCATTAAATGAGATTATTTTATTTATTCTGAAAATATAAACAAAAGGCCATATATAATTTGTAAATTTATCCTTAAAAGTTATCTGATAAGAACACATGATTCAACTAATATCATACCAAACTAGACTGATATAAAAATTATGATACTTTCTTTTCTTTTATTAGTTTTTCCCCCCGTTCTTTTGAGACCAGAAATGTGTATCCCTGGCAGGTCTTGATCTCTATGTATTCCAGGCTGGCCTGAAACTCACAATCCTCCTGCTTCAGCCTCCTGTGTGCTGGGATTACAGGCATGTGCCATCATGCCCCAGGCTTTGGAATACATCCCTAGGAATCACACATTTAATAAATGAATCAAACACATTAATTTCACCACTGAGAAGTATCAATCACAGAAAAGACAGGGTGACTAATATTTCGGTAACAAAAGTAGATGTCCACCTATGTGCACATTGATCTGTACTAGAAAAAGAAGCTATAGCTTTAGGATATCTGCCTTTTGTGCCAATATTTAAAAGAAAGTTTAAGGGAAGAATTGTATTTGTAATTTGTTTTTATTCTATAATAAAATTTTCTTACAAGTCAAATCAAGTTTATTATGATTGTGTTTATTTCCTTTTCCTAGAGAGAATGAAAGCATCAGAACAGAGATTAGTTTTTGCATAGCGTCTAGCCACTGCTGAAATGTAAAAGCTTCCTCTTTTCCTGCCCTCCCACCTGCACTCTGTACTCTATTACTGTCATCAGGCCCTCACAGGGAGGGAAGGCTACTGTAAAGCAGTAAGTGGCAACTATACAACACCCTCTAAATAACTGCATCTCTATGTAATTTTACTATGAACTTGCTGAACACAGTGATTTGCAGTTCGGTAAATAAAACACTACTCAGAGATAATGTGAAATCATGAGCTACCGAGCACAGACAGATGTGTAAACATCAGCTGTAATATCCCTTATGTCTGTTTCCCAATTTTACTTCTCAGTTCTTTGGAAGAAGAAACACAATTTCAGTTAAAACAAATATATTACTATTAATTTTTACAGGTCAACTGTTAGGTTCCTTAAGGTAAATATTTGACTCAATTCTGAAATTAATGGAGCATTCATTTATTTAGCAGTTTAGGACACCTAATTTTAAGACTAACATTTTTCAGATGTGTTATTACATTTCCAATCACACATAAGTAGAACTCTGAAGCTAGGTGAAGATAAATTAACCATTACTATTTTTT
>CAJQZJ010001058.1:1497281-1539422 GCA_907164525.1 Lophiomys imhausi
CCAAATGATATGCTAAAGTAAAGTGAATTTGCCCCCAAAATCTTTCAGCAATTTGCAGCGAGGATAACAAAATGAAAGGCTGCCCTATATCTGGTGCATGAAAATCTTGAGATCAATTTGCCATCGCAGCTCATTTAGCAGACAACAATGACCCAAGAGGAAGGAAACTGTCAACACACTGTCTCATGAAAAAAAACAAAAACAAAAACAAAAACTATCTTTAGGCACAATCGTCTCCATTGTCTTTTGTCTGTTGAAGGATGACCCATGACCCTCTCCCTTCCCAGGGGTGTCCTGTTCACTTTCAAACTGTTAGCCCTCTGGGGATTTCTTTTCTTTCTTCCAGAATAATTAAAAATATTACTCTAAAAGGTGTAACTGTGGTTAGCTTGAATGCACAAAGAATAACTTAAATATTTGCATGTCCAATTCTATAAAGGAAACAGCCCCTAAAAGAACAGTAACTATATTTACTATTATTCAGATAGACTGTGAAGCTAACAAAGAGATAAATGGCATAAAAAAGTGTTTGTAGTTCCCACCAAAACCAAGAACATACTGAATATTATCTCTGACAATAGAAAAGGAGGAAGCACAAATTTATAAGTTCATACTAGACACCAGAGCTGATTTTTCTGTTGAAATAACACATATCCCTGAGGGAGTGAAGAGAACAGCTTCTCTATTCCCATAATAAGGTGCTGCATGGTTCAACATTTGGATAATATGATACATTGACCATACTTCTTTAGAAGTGGCAATAAACAAAAGAATTCGAGAGAAGGTAATAAAACTTTTGTTGGGAAGTCATCAGGGAGTCATTTGGGTGCATATCTGCAGAAAGAAAGGAGGCATCCCAGGCTCAGGGAAGAGTTTCAGTCATATTTAGGGGAGGGGTACATTGTGTATGCATGTACACACAGACGATCTTGAAGTAGGAAGATAGGAATGAGGCAGTTGAGTTCAATGGAGAGTTCATATTGAGAGCAGCTAGAGGCTGTTCAAACAGGTGAAGCTTGGTGTTGCACGATCGTTGCATGTAGGCAAGGGGTGGTTGAAATTGGATGGCAACCTTGGTTCATCAGAGAGCCATCAATGGTTCCCAAATAGGAAAGTAAAGAAGCTTGAGCAAGGGTTTCTTTGGGGGTATCACAGAGGGTGAGTTCCATAATGAAGGCTAAACCTAGGATCAGTCAGGAAATGAAGTAATGGAGGTGTGAGCTACCCGAGAGTTAACAGGGGTGGGAACAAAGTTTAGGGGCTAACATAGACAAAACCATGATAATGCTGAAGAAAGACCTGATCGGTTACCTGACATGTGAGAGGTAAAGGAATGTTGGGGTCAAATACTTTACTGACGCCCAGAAGACTAGGTTTCTATTAATATAAAATATTAATTGGGACTGAAGTAAAATATGAGTGTAATTTTAGATGTGGCCTTAGGCGCTTAGGTAACAATATGACAGAGGAGCCCAAATGATCTTCAGGTATCTATCTGACTTTTAGGGAATTTGAAATGGAAAAAGAGGGGTTGACAGATAAAGCCATTACAGAAAACAGTCTCCAAAACAGTGTTTAGAAGAGGGCGACCAGACACTGGCTTAAAGGAACCCAGTGATGGGGAAAGGCAGGCTCACTGTCTGGAAGAAGAAAACAATGGCGATGATGCTGTTTTCTGGAAGCAACACACAGCTCCAGCTTCTCCTACACTGACCGTAACCAAATAGTTCTTTGCATCACCGTCAAGGCTGTGGGTCTGGAATTAGTGGGGTGAAGCCTCTGGCACAGCTACTTGTTGGCTGTGTGAGTTATGAAACCTTTCCATATTTGTTTCCTCATCACTAAGAGAGAGAACTTTTTTCAACAAGGCTGTCATAAGTATCCAGTGAAATCATTCACGAAAAGAGCCAAGTTTAGCACCTCGTCAGCACTCAGGGTCACTGGTCTCCTCAACTGGCTTCCCAGAGTCTCTCATCACTTTTCACAGCCTGCTAGCTGCTTTCCTACCTCCACTCTTCATGCCCTGGAGGGCAACACGTCTGTTGGGAAGTGACAGTTGTCATCTAATTCTAGAGGGTGAAGGCTCAACACTTTCAAATGAAATTCAAGGCCTCAACTGGCCATGCCCAGCCTTTCCTTCTTTTCAGTGTCTCGTTCCTCTCCTAAGAGCACCCAACTCCTGGGAGTTCCTGTAAATCTTGAATATCCTATAATGTTGTACTTCTGTGCAGAGTTTTCTAGCTAGAGATCCCCATCCCCTTCCTTTTCATTCCATCCTCATCAGTGTCTGGGTCCAGTCAAGCAATTATATATGAAGGAAGGCTGACATAGGTAGCCGGGGTTGCTGCCTCCTCAGAACCTCTCATACCCTTCTCCTGTCATGTAGAGACCCAGCTATAAATGAGAGCAGGATTGACAGCCCAGGCTGTCCAGCCAGGGCATTTATTTCAGGGATAGGAACATGAATTACAAAGATTAAACTAGGATTGGAGAGATGGTTTCATGGGTAAGGGCATTTGCCACACAAGCAGAAAGTGGCAAGCTCCAAGTTCAGTGAGAGACCTTGTCTCAAAGTTTTAAGACAGAGAGTGACAGAAAAATCCAGTGTTCAATCCACCCAACATCTTCCCTTGGTTTCCATGTGAGTGTGTGTGGGTATATGTGCATGCATGTGTGCATACATGCACATACACATGCATGCACATATCAACATGAGCACTCATGAATAAATATACAGGACTGAATCAGATCGAGCCTCATTGCAATATTCTAATACAGCACATGTTGATATCTTAGGTCAGCCCAGTTTATCTTGACGGCCTTGCTACTCTTGCCCTTTTACACTTCTAGGCAAGTGTTAGCAGCAGCTTCTAAGGTGTAGACCAGGCTGGCCTCAAACTCACAGAGATCTACCTGTGTCTGCTTCCCAAGTGCTGGGATTAAAGGCATGCACCACTACTGCTGGGCTTTAAAGTAGGACAGTTACCAATTGGAGATACATTACTGCATCAATCTTCAGCCTTTTGGCCCCATTTCTCTGACAGACATTAATTGTAAAGCAGGAATTAGGAAGGATTGCCTACCCTGTCTTAGCAGAGCTAGGCTGTCGACTTACCTGCTTCCAAGTTTTGTCCTTTTTGGATTTGGCTACATTGGTATTGATCTTTGTATACTGATACAAAATTAAGATTATATTTGGCCACATTGGTATTGATCTTTGTATATTGATACAAAATTAAGATTAACTCTTTTTAAGGTATTGTACCTAGGTAATGCTTAAAAATGAAATGTGAAGTTTTGGCCTTTTGTTAGCAACTGTCATAAACTGTTTAGGATAATTAAGAAATGCAAACTAATAGTCATTCAAGCATGTCATTTTGTTAGGTACTAGGGCAGTCTATCATGGTTATTTTCTAAGTTAATCAGAAATCAAGTTGTTAAGAGACAAGCAACATTTGCTTATCCAAATATAAGGAGATAGATAGGTGGTCTTCAAAAACCTCAAGAGATCTGCAGAATATGACATTCGAAGATGTTTTCTTAACTTAAGATTTTTTGATATCAAGACATGTCAGCTCCTGACAGGACTCCCTATTCTACTCCAAGAAGATGATGAGCATTGAAGAATCTCCAATTGGAGATGGTTGAATTAGTTGCAAGCCTGTCACTTGGCAAGAAAAATCCCTTGCTTCAACTATAGACAGAGACTTAGCTTCTTATCCTAGTGCTTCCAGACTCAATGTACTTCTTGCCCATCACCCATCCAATAGCCATGTAGATTCTCAGATGGACTGCTGCAGTGCTAATCTATGTTACAATATCTGTAAAACTCATTCACTTCATCTTTCACACAGGCATTTGTCAACTCACATCATGACAGGGAGGGTGAGTGCAGGGCAATAAAATAGTTAAGACATAGGCAGAGATACAGATACAACATTCACAACACTTTATTACAGTATGTTGTCATAATTGCTGTTTCAGGTTACTTATATTTTAGATTTATTTAATTTTATGCATATGAATATTTTACCTGCATTCATGTATGGTACCAAATGTGTGACTAGTGTCTCCAGAAGTCAGAAGAAGGTGTATCCCTTGGAACTGGAGTAAGAGATGGTTGAGGGCCACCATGTGGATGCTTGGAATGGTACCCAGGTCCTCTGGCAAGAGCAACAAGTACTCTAAATGGCTGAACCATCTCTTTAGTCTCATGTCCCAAAACATCATTTAAAAAGAAAAAAGAGAGGGGCTGGAGAGATGGCTCAGAGGTTAAGAGCACTGACTGCTCTTCCAGAGGTCCTGAGTTCAATTCCCAGCAACCACAAGGTGGGTTAAACCATCCATAATGAAATCTGGTGCCCTCTTCTGGTCTGCAGGTACACCTGCAGTCAGAATATTGTATATGTAATAATATCTTAAAAAATTTTTTTAAAAAGAAAAAAGAGTCAAGCAGCAACACTTACTGTTCTTTTCTGCAATGAGATTAGCTGCCACCATGACTCCCTTACCCCCAGACTATGAACCTGAATAAACCCTTTCCTCCTTAGGTTGTTTTTGTGAGGTGTTTTGTTAATAACTGCAAGACAAATGACTAATAGAGATGTTAAGGGGGGAAACATATACACATGAGACTATGTATAGTTTCAGAATCCACTGGAGGTCTTGGAATGCTCTCACTGCCTGTGGATGACCAAGGACTGCTGTGTTTAGCAGTTGGTTGGACATATGCTTTCTTACACCACCCTCTGTAAAGAAAGATATGATCCCCAGTCCACAGAGGAGTTCTTGTTCTGTCTTGATGGGAGGCAGAGGCAGGTGGATCTATATGAGTTTGAAGTTAGCCTGGTCCACAGAGTGAGTACCAGGATAGCCAGGGCTACACAGAGAAACCTTGCCTCAAAACGAGTGAATGAACAAACAAACAAACAAAGGACCTCAAGCCTGGGCTCCTCTTGAGAGCAGGCCTCTACATGTTCCTTTCCATGTGCTGTCATGGAAGCTATTTCTCCTCAATATTGCCTGGGCATCTTGGACTTAAATCTGTCATTGTGTTTAACATATTATATCCATACAACTCAATAATAAATGGTCATAACTCAACATACAAAATATGGATACAGAGATCGGTGATTTGGCTTAAAAAAAAAAAAAAGTACATACTTCTAAAGGAAGCCCAGAAAGAAAAGAAAAGGTTGTAGGGGAAGAAGTTTCTGCTCAAAGTGACTCATTTAAACCGAACTCAATATGACCTTAGCATTCTTCAAATTCCTTCTTAGCTGCACTACTGGTTTGCCATGGTGGTCTTGGGCATCTGGGGGAAGATGTTTCCTACACAGTCCTTGTCCCAGCTCTCTCCTACAGAGGAGCTCTGCATTCTAGAATACAAGGCTCGTGAGTTTAGGGAATCACATGTCATAGGGTGTGTTTCCAACAGTGGGGTATAGTGCCTGCTATAGAATATTATGTTCAGTGAATGAGTTTTAAAAACACAAATAAAGTACCTGGTCCTCCATGAGTGGAAAAGCCTGCCACACACCTGGTGAGTGGTATTCTAAGGCATACAAAAATTCCAGCTGACTGTGGAAGTTCAGCGTCCACAGAACCCTTGTTAAACCTGAGATTCTTGAGAGAAAGCCCAGCTCCACAATTTTTGAGCCAAATTTGAAACAAACTTTAATTAAAAATTCTGGTCAGGATGATGGACAATAGTCAGTTCCATTTCAGGGGTCCCAGGAAATGGTCACAATTTGCAGAGGCTTAAAAAGGCATACCCATAAGGCCTCTGTATTTCCCATCAGGTCCAATCAGGGGCAAGCATATATCCTGAGGTCTTCCTGCCTACATGTGATCAAACACATCTGGCACAACTGGTCAAACCAACTTGTTTAGGGAGTGAAAACATGTAGCTTGCTAGCTCACATAAGCAACAGCCTCTAGCAATTCAGAAGTATCTGTCCTTGGGAAAGTAGGACTTACAGGTTAACTTTGGCCTTTAAATCCCTGGTTACATCAACAGAACCACGCTCCTACACCTACGTTCCATGCAGTTGACCATAATCTGCTTGAGTTTTGTCTTGCCTTTGTATTTAGAGGCTTTACCTCTGGAATACATTTCTGTACATAGATTCTTTTCTTCTTCCTCAGATGTAGCAATGCTAAGAACAGCATTTCTCTTTGAATAATCTCTACAAGACCTCATTGTGATGTGTTATTTCAAAGATAAAAAGTAGGGAACAACAAGAAGGCTCAGTGGACCTGAGTTCAATCCCTGGGGATCCTGGTGAAAAAAGCTGATGTGCTTGTGTACATCTGTGATCCCAACCCTTTTAAACACAGATGAGAGGCAAACAGGAGAATCACCCGGAAGCTCATGGACCAGCTTTCTTATATACCCTTCTGCAGCAGAAACAAGAGAGACCCAAGTGACTCCCAAAAGTTGCCTTCTTATCCCCAATGAATGGTATGGTACATGCATGCATCCCCCCTCTCTCCATATTTTTCTTTCTCTCCTTCATAGACACATACACACATATCACATGAACACACAAACACCAATAAACAAAGAATAAGTTACCCAAAGAAAGAAGACACAGTTGAATTCAGCATATCAGGGGCAAACATTGGAACTCACATAACCAATGTAATCATGATATAGACCATAAAAATCAAGTGTTACTGAAGTCCTGACTCTCTAGCTCCAACTTTGTCCTATCCAAGAGCTTCTCTAGAGAATTGAGGGTTGCATAAAGCAAGCTTGATAAGTCAGACCTGGTTCTGGGTCATTTATCCTTGTCTAGGTTTAGAGGAACTGCTGAAACCGAACCAGAAACAATCTTCTTTCTGATCAGGTCCTCTGGATTTCTTAGTCGATGCTGGTGCCATGTGATGGAATACTGCAAATAGTAAAACCACAAGCAGGAAGAACTTTTGCTGTTCCAGGGATACCCATGTTTCATAGATGATGAAACAGCGAGTGTGCACTTGACAGTGCCTATCAGAATGTGTTTTGGATAGGATGGGGAATGTGCTCTCAGCTTGTTGACATACCGAGTGGACAGTAACGCCTTCACTGAGCCCCATCTAAGCAGACCACTCACTGTACTGTACATTATCTTTCTGTGTGTTTTCAGGACCAGCCGTGTCATAAACAGAAACCACTTAAGGGGCTGAAGTTTGCTTACCTTTTATATAATGCCAGTTAAGGAAATCTGGGCTAAATTAAGTGCTACTCTCACACTAGCTGATTGGCTTTAAGTTTAGAGTTCAAGAAAGCAAGGGCTGAAATATTTTTACCAAGTATTTACAATTTGGGAGACTCTATAGAATGCATCTTGCTCAGATTTTCAAAGCCAAACCAATGCTACATTGCCAGGCTATCCTTAAAAGGTACACCAGTGGCTAGAGAGATGACTCAGAGCTCAAGAGGATGAATTTGCTTACCAACACTAAATCACCTCAAAGCTCACAATCCCTTAGAATTCTCCAACAGGGAAGATCTGATACCCTCTTCTGGACTCTCTTGGAACTGTGTTTATGTGCTCCTATATGCCCACATACAAAGGATTAAAAATCAAAATATAAAACTTATAAAAGAAAAGAAGAAAGAAAGAAAGAAAGAAAGGAAGGAAGGAAGGAAGGAAGGAAGGAAGGAAGGAAGAAAAGATACAATGGCTTTGGTCCTGACTCAGTTTTCTGCGACATGGCTAAACTTATCTTCTAAAATCCTTGGAGTTTATGATCTATAATGGTTTATGTTTATTTTTGTTGACAGCACATTTTTTTCCATTAACAAATACAAGTAAAATAGACCAGCTCATTATAGATACATCGAAGTTAGATTCAATAGAAAGAGCTTGACAATTTCCCACATTCTTCCTAAAAACATTTATTATAAGAGAAACAAATAATTCCCTTTCTAAGTTAATAGATATAACATGTGGGGTTGGAGAGATGGCTCAGCAATTAGGAGCACTTGCTGTTCTTGCAGAGCCTCAGAATTCAGTCCCCAGCAGCCATGTCAGGTGGCTTACAGTAATGTTAAAACACTGCTTCAGGGGAACTGAGGGTCTCTTTCCCTCTCCACAGACACTCACATACACATAAGTAAAACAAGCACAAATCTTTTAAAAGGCTTTCATTATAAACCATAAAGCAGCATCATTTAGTACTGGCTTGGGTTGAGAACTGACAGACACCTGTCAAGAAAAACCCACCTGATGGGCTTCTCTTCAGGTGGTAACTCCACAACATCTTTCTGCTCTTTTTCTGCAAAGAGAAAATAGGAAGTGATTCTGAGGACTTACAGTCTGACTAGGTGGTGATGTGTGCATTCTTCCCAGAACCTCAATAAAATCCCACTGGAAGGATAAAAGTGTGGCACAAAACATCGAGGAAGCCAGAGAACAATGACAAGAACGAAATTTCAAGATGGAGAGCAGAAGTCAAACGGCAACTGTCTGGACAGGGCCTGGAAATGCGAAACCTAACTGCACAGTGAGGAAAGGTCAATTAGACAGCAAGCTGAGTGGTAGTCCAGAACTTGGGAAGAAACTCAGAAACCAAGGGTGGCAGGTAGACCAGAGGCAGAGCACTGACCTTCACTTTCTGTCCTCATCCCAGAGAATCACATGGGTTCCCTGCCCAGACAGAAGTGAGGATGTTTTAACAGTCAGGAACACTCAAGGCTGAAGACTGCAGAGGACAGATTAGGGAATTAGTAAACAGAAGTCACCTTGAACAGCAGGACTCCTGACTTCCCGTTGCCTGGATCCCAGAATCTCCCCCCCCCCCCAATCTTTCTTCATAATCCTAGACTATTTCTCACAGACAGGGAGGTCTCATTACTTCAAAGTCATCAGCAAGGCCCAGCTTGGATACAGAACTTCCACTACCTTTAATAAGACTGGTCATCACACTTCCATCACATGAATGGACAACCAAAGATCACCACACAATTTATCTCAGAGACATCAGCAATCTAAACAAATACATAATAAGAAAAACATAAATACATTTTTCCTAAGAAGCCTCCCAGAATATACAATCAGTACCATACTAACAAAGATATGAGTAATGAGAAAAAAAAGTATGTTTTTAAAATTAGAGGATTAGACAGTAGGACCAACATCCAAAATACAGGAGAAATAGAAGAGACCACAGAGAAAACAGAAAGGAAAGATACCATAAAACAAACCACATAAGAGAATTCCCTAGGACCAGGCTGGTCCTAGTTTGATATTTCAACAGCTTATTAGACACATGATGAGAGGGGAAAAATAAGACATGCCAAGGAATGTTGGTAAGAAATCATCGATCCCTGTGAATAAAGAAATTTAAAAATAAAAAACTTCTGGAAAGAAGGGATAAATCTCATGTGAAGAACTGAAAATCTGAGAGCATCTGTCAATCAAAAGCAGCCCTGGGAAGTGCAGGGTAATAGTAGGTTTTATTTTCTAAAGAAAACTATTTACAAACTGAAGTTTGTCCAAACTGGTCACAAAACATAGAATAGCTACATTTTAAGGCATTCGGTCATAAGGACTCACCTCCTGTGTGCTAGGAGGCTCTTAGAGGGTGCATTGTAAAGATGACTGCTCAAACCAACCATGAGGGAAGAGAACGATCAAGCAGGGCTCCAACCCAGGAGGCATGTGGTGGTACACACACCTGTGACAGAAGCAAAGGAAGAGGACGGGGCCACAGGGAAGTAGGATAGATGGTACAAACTTTGAGGAGCAGAAAAGAGATGTTTAGAAAACAAAACAAAACAAAACGAAACAGACTGTCTCAATGACAGAAACATAGATAAAAGCTTCAAAAGTTCCTGAAGGAAGTGAAGGGTACTGGGAGGGGGGAGCGGAGGGAATGCAGACCAAGCTGAGGTGCCTGATATGCACAGAAGGAAGATGGCTGCTGTGGACACAACTCTAGTGGATATCACTCTTTTGTCCAGTACAGACTCAGCAGATCTGGATGGGAAGGGACGGGATAGGCCACCACACCATGACACCAAGACAAGCCACAATGCATTATAGCTGCATTGGCACTGAACTGTCCTGGGGGAGGTGATTCAGAAGTCCTAGAGAAGACAGACTGGCCTACCTTCAAAATGAGCCCTCAGTTCCCACAAGCCTCAAATCTAGTTGCAGGTGTTGGACAGTGCTTCCTCAGAGTAGGGTCAGTGGAGGAGAGATTCCACTTTGTTAGGCAGCAGCTGAGCCCTTCTATTGTAAACAACTGAGCTACCCTGAGGGCCTGAGATTAGGAGCCACCACAGGTTAGAAAGATTGTTGGTGGCCTGTCACAGCCCCTGGGTGAGGGAAGGCACAGAAGGGCAGTTGTGGCGAGCAGGAGGGCCGGACTCTGAAGGGCTGAAAGGTGT
Source organism: Lophiomys imhausi (assembly GCA_907164525.1). Lineage (NCBI taxonomy): Eukaryota > Metazoa > Chordata > Mammalia > Rodentia > Muridae > Lophiomys > Lophiomys imhausi. The sequence continues at coordinate 1,507,666 of CAJQZJ010001058.1, forward strand.
AGGCACCAGGAAGCTAGCTAGCTCAGGCTGCAGAGTGCAGGAGGAGGAGATACAGCCTTATCCTTGGTGTCCAGGAACACAGATAGATCATTAGGTAAGAATGCCCTGGAGTTGGATGGCTTTGAACTTGAGGTTGGAAGGGGTCAAATTCTGGAGCTATGTAGTCATTCAACTTTGCAAAGCCCAAGGATTCTGAAGTTCACAGCAGCTTTCCTGAGCAGAGTGAAAAATACTGAGGAAGCCTTGAAGGAACAAAGGCAGGTCCTTTACATACACGGGAAGGCACCCCTCAGCTAAAATGTCACCTAGGGCATAAGATTTGGAGGGTCTTGGGAAACTGAAAGACCCCACCTATCCCAAAGAATGCAGACCAAGATGAGGTGCCTGAATGCACAGAAGGAAGATGGCTGCTGTGGAAACAACTCTAGTGGATATCACTCTTTTGTCCAGTATAGACTCAGCAGCAACAGTGTACACTAAAGGGAGACAGAGCCCACAAGGTCAGCTGACTGGCCTTTGCTCAGAACCAGCAGGCCCAGTTTTTCAGGACCCAGTAATCAGCTGCTCCCACCCTTCAACCTTGTTCTGTTCTTTTTAGTGTGATTCACTTTTTTACTTAAACATTTTTAGCAGGAGTTTGATTTGTTGTCTTGTTTATATTTTTAATGCTTTTGTTTTCTCCCCTTCATATATTTATCTAATTCTGTTTATTTTTTTTCCAATACTGAGTATAGCAGAACTTCTTGGACCCTCCAACAGTTTAAATAAAGACATGGAGACTTATTAATATTTATAAAAGCTTAGGCTTATAGCTGGGCAGATTCTCGCTAGCTCATTATAATTAGCCTGACTATTTGTAGGCCAGGTCTTTACTCCGCCCCCTCTCTGCCCCACACGTCTTTTCCTTCCGGAAAATTCTTTTGAATCTGCTGCTTCTCTCAGAGACCCTCTTTCAGCCTGGAAGTCCTGTCTTCCCTTTCCTGCAAGGTCACACCTCCTCCAACAGTGACACAGCTGCTAACCTATCCCACACAGTTTTACCAACTAGGGGGCAAGTATTCGAACACATGAGCCTCTGAGGGCCATTCTCACAATCACTTCATTCTATATAATTTTCTTTTCTCTTCCCCTCTAGAATGCTCTTTCCCATTCTCCATATTCTCTCTCCTCCGTGCGTTTAGCCTTGCTTCTCCACAGTTTTCCCCTTCACCTTCTCCAATTTCATTCATTTATTATTTCCACACTTAATTGATAATCTAACTTCACAGCCCATGCTACCAGAATTTTGCTATTTTGGGGTCTGTGGTCATTGGTGCATATTAGTGAGTTGCAATTGATTTTGAGCATTGTATTAGTTTCCTATCTCCTTGCTGAACCAGCGACTTAAGATAGGAAGCGTTTGCTTTGGCTAACAGTTTGAGAATGTAGTCCACAGTGGCAAGGAAGGCATGAGGAAGAATCTGGAGATAGCAGATGGCATTGCATCCACAATCAGGAAGTAGAATGATGAATGCTGGTCCTCAGCTCACTTTTTCTCTTTTATTCAGTTCAGCAGTCAGGGTAGTTTCTATCACCTCAATTAATCTAATCTAGAAAATCTCTCATAGATATGTCTAGAGATTTATTTAGGTAATTCTAGGTCAAGTTGAGAACATCCACCCACTCCCCCCACATACCATATACACACATAGACACAGATGAGTATACATACACAGACAAACACACATAAATACATCATCACATGTGTATTTATATATCTTGTTTGTTGGTTTTGCTGGCACAGGAGTTTATCTCCTCCTAGCTGAATGTTATTGAGATTACATACCTACTCCCCAAATCTAGAAGCATTTACTAACCAACAGAAGTACATACTATGACCCAGAAATGGAGAAAGCAAAAAGACAAGGTAACATCGCTCCCACAAAAGTTCTTAACTCCTAAATTCTCAAAATGAAAGATGCTGAAATAAGAAAGATTTCAGATGAAGATTTCAAAGGTTTCATTATGACATCTGCTTAGATTCAACTCAAACACCAGGTCAAGACAGAAATCTATTGTAATCAAGCTACTACTGATCTATCAGGGACACAGAGCAGACTCAGGAGCTGAACTGTGACCTTCCCACCCCCAAGCCAGAATGTTACAGATCTTTTAATCTTAAAAACTACAAACATCTGTGCCAAGTTACAGTTACATTTTTCCACCAATCACTGTTTAAGGATAGGGAACTTTCCAAGGAACATTTCCCTATGTTGTACACTTTTCCTGTTCTCATTGGTTGGTTTATTCAGTTGTGGTGGTTTGACTTACCTAGCATTCATGTCTCAACTTGCCAACCAGGATGTCAGTTCCCACATTTATGTGTGTGTCTCTCTGTGCCAAGCAGGATGTCAGTTACGGGGGTGGGGTGGGGTGGGGTGGGGGGTGGGAACTTAAACTTTACTTGACTTTATTTATTGGAATCCAGTGACACAGAGACAGAATAAGGCCATTGAAATGTTCAATAGGTAAAGGAACTTCTGCACAAGCTTGGTGACCTGGGTTTGATGTCCAAAGCCCACGTGAGGTGGACAGAGAGAACCAACTCCATGAAGTGTCCTCTGACCTCCACATGCATTTAGTGGTGTGTGCAGGATGATGCCACACACTCCACAGTAATAGGAAATGAAGTTGAAATGGAGAGAAAAAAAAACTAAGAATACAAAGAATAGAAGAGAACATATGGAATGGTTAAAGAAATGATAGCAGGTAATTTCCCAAAACTAGAGAAATAAAAAACATGTTTGAATACAAGAAACATTTGGAATCCTAAGTAGATATGACTAGAGAAGAACTTCATAACACATAGCCAAGATGTCAAAAATACAAAGCAAATGTACACTGTCAACAGCTGGAAGAGGGTGATACTACAGTCATCCCATCTCTTGACGACATACTTCAATCCTTGAAAATAATTGCCAGCCTAGACTGTTATATCCATCAATGTTATTTAAAAAAAGTTGATGCACAAATGAAGAGATTTCAAGAGAAGTACAAATAAAGCAGTTTGTGGCCAACAAGTTAGCACTGCCAAAGACACTTAAAGGAATTTTATACACAGAGGAATGAGAGAGGCAATCTTTATCATGAAAGGATGGGAAAGAACAAGTTTCAGGAAGAGAATGATAGAATAAAGGAGAGCTAGGAGGGAGTTACAGTGCCTTACTGCATGCCTTACAGTGATGCAGCAAACTCTTAATGCCAACAAAAGAGAATGTAAAGAACAAACAATAATCTAGCCAACCAGAAAAACAATCAGCAAGTTACAGAAATGAGTAAATCTCTTTATATAATTACATGAAATGTAAATGGCTTCAGCTCACTAATACAGATGCACGGACCTGATTGGCTTTAAAAAGTTAGATCCATACTTCTGTTGTCTCTAAGAAACACACCTTAGTGGAAGACACCAACAAGACAAGGCTGAAAATCAAAGATTTAAAGTAATCTATATAGTGAACAAAAGCTAAAATTGTCTTGCATAGACATTCTGATGGTGGATAAAATGACTTTACACTAATATGAGTCACAAGAGGTAAGGAACGGGACTACATATTTTTAAAGGAAACAATCCATCAAGGACATGAAACAATCATAAATATATATGCACCAAACAATGTGACTCCTGATTTTGTAAAACAAACACTAATATATATATGAAGGATAGATGGGCCCTAATGCAATTTTAATTGGTAATTTCATTATTTCACTCTCATCTTTAGATTCATCCAAACTTAAAATCAACAAAGAAACCTCAGAGTTAGTCTATACCATAGACAAAATGGACTTAACAGATAGCCAGAGAATATTCATCCAGTGGTAGAAGGAGAATATCCTTCTTTTAATCAGCAGCCTACTGAACTTTCTGTATGTAAATAGATCACAGTCTAGGCTGCAAATCAAACTTTACCAAATAAAAAACAGTCAAAATAATCACATATATTATTAGATTATAGTGCACTAAAAGTAGAAATCAACAGCAAGAAAAAACTATGGAAACCACACAAATAGAGATTATACAATACATTCACTAAAGGACCATTGAAGAAACAAAGCAAAAGTATCAGGTGACAAGAAATAATAAAGATCAGGGCAGAAATTAATGAAGTGGGGACTAAAAGAATAATGCATAAAATCAATCAAAGAGTTGGTTCTTTGCAAAATAAATATAAGATTGACAGATCCCTAGTCAAGTAACCAAAATAGAGAGAACATCCAAATTAATGAAATTAGAGGCATAAAGGAGACTAATACAAATTCTAATTAAAAAAAAAACAGAGAATCACTAAAATCTGGGAAATCTAGAAGAAATATAAATTCTTATATACATATGACCTGAATTAAGTCAAGAAGATTTAAACCACTTAAACAGAGCTACAGCAATCAATGAACTGGGCAGTAATTAAATTGAGAACAATAAAAAACAAGGAAAAGCCCAGGTCCAGATGGATTCACTACTAAATTTTACCAGGCTTGTGAAGAAGAGTTAATACCAATACTCCTCAAACTGTTCACGAAGTAGAAAGGGAAGGGACACTACCAAAGTCATTCTACAAGGCTAGAATGACTGTGATACCCAAACTGCATAAAGATACACCAAAGAAAGAAAACTACAGATCAGTTTCCCTGATGAACACACATGTACAAGGTCTCAAATAATTCTTGCAAAGAAAATTGGCGAACACATTAAGATGATATCACATCATGATTGTTGTAGTTAGCTGTAAGTGTCAACTTGATTCAACCATAGTCACCTAAACAAACGGAGAAGCCTCAGTTGAGGAATTGCTTGTATCATGTTGGGTAGGTCTCAGGAGGACAGCCTTGACTACCATTATAGGTGGTACCATTACCAGGCAGGTGGTCCTGGGATGTAAAAGAAAGCTATGCAAGCATGAACTCAAGTAAACCAATAAAAAACATGATTTGTGCCTCAAGTTCTTGGTTGGGTTCCTGCTTCAATCTCTTGGTTGGGTTCCTGTCTCCTTTCCTTCAAGGCTGGACTGAGACCTGAAAGTGTAAGCCACATATATCCTTTCCTACCGTCCACTGCTTTTGGTCAGCTTTTGTGTATCTTATCACAGAAACAGAGATCAAGTGAGAACAATGACCCAGGTGGTTTCTTCCACGGATGCAAAGTTGGCTAAGCATATTCAAATCTATAAGCATAATTTAGGAAATAAATCGACTTAAGGACAGAAACCAGATAATCATCTCAATAGATACCAAAAGCAAAAACAAAAAAAAACCCCTTCAACAGAGTTCAGCATTTCTTCATGATAAAAGCCTTAAAGAAACTAATTAAGGACTAGAGTGATGATTCAGTAGGTAAGAGCATGTGCTACTCTGGTAGAGAACCTGCTTCTAGCCCTCGCACATGTGTGGTGACTCACAACTTTGTGTAACTATAGTTTCAAGGGATCCAGTGACCTCTCCTGGCCCCTTCATGCACCAAGCATGCACATGGTACAGACACATATGCAAGCAAATGCTCATACACTTAAAATGAAAAACATTTTTTAATTTAAAAAAATTAAAAATAAAACTAGAACTATTCTGTATGTGGTGGTACATGCCTTCAGTGTCCTAGCACTCTGGTGGCAGAGGTAGGGGATCTACATAGTGAGTTAAATGCCAGCCCAGTGAGACCTTGGAGATAAAATCCATCCATCTATCTATCTATCTATAGATAGACACACGGGGGGGGGAGCAACACAACAAATATATCTTGACATAATAAAGATTATATGAAAAACTTATAGCCAACATGAAACTAAATAGGTAAAACAATATTTCTTTTAAAACTTGGAATAAGACAAAGGTTTTTATTCAGCATAGTGCTCAAAGTCTTAGATGGAACAATAAGACAACAAAAATAAAAGGAGGATGAAAAGTTGGGCCATAGGTTAGGAAACATTGGTGGTTTCTACCAGAGGACCCAGGTTCAAATCCCAGGACCCACACGGTTATTCACAACCATCTTTAACTCCAGTGCAATGAGATCTGTCACTCTTTTCTGACCTTCTTGAACAGTGTACACAGACATGCATGCAGGCAAAACACCATACACATAAAATGAAAAATAATTAAAAAAGAAAGAAAAGGAATGTAAATAGAAAGGGATGCAGGAACATTGTCCCTCTTTTCAGACAACTTGAATCTTTGGTTAAGGCCCTAAATATGCTGCCAGAAACCTCTTAGAGCAGATGAACTTCAAACAAAGTGGTGGGATGCAAAAATCAACTAGGAAATTAATAGCTGTATTAGTATCTTTTCTGTTTCTGTGATAAAATAAACTAAAAACAAAAACTCAAAACAAAAAGTTTAAGGGGGAAGGGGTTTATTTTGGTTTACTGTTCCAGAACAATAAAGTCTCTGTATGGTGGGGAAGACATAGTAATAGGCAGAGAAGTCCAGGTAAGGGGAGGGAACTTGGCTCGTTACTTTGCATATACTCAGAAAGCAGAGAGCAGGAAGTGGGGGGCAGGCCATATAATCTCAAAGCTGATTTGTGTACAAAAGTACATCAGTGATGTACTTTTGGAGGATCTACCTCCAAAAGGTCCTATACCCTTCTTAGTAAGTGCCAACCATTTGGGGACTGAGTAACCAAACACATAGGCCTATGTATGAGAGAAGTTCACATACAAATAAAGTTGTAACCTTTGTATATACTAATAGTAAATTTGCTAAGAAATCTGAAAAAAAAAATCTCATTCACAATAACTTCAAAAAAGCTAGGGAAAATCCTAACCAAGGAGATGAAAGCCCACCACAACAAAATCTTTAAGACACTGAGGAAAAACCTGAAGGAAACACAGGAAGATGGATCTTCTGTGATCATGGATAGGCTTAGTTAATGTGAAAAATACCTATGTTACTAAAAATAATCTGCCGATTTATGGTAATTCCTGCCAAATTCCAATGACATTCTTCACAGAACTAGAAAACTCAGTTCTAAAGTTCACATGGAAACACAAGGCCCTGAGTAGCTAACACAATCCTTTGTAGAAAGAGAAATGTTAGAGGAATCATAATATCTGATCTTAAACTATGTTACAGAGCTGTAGTAACAAAAATAACAAGGCACGGACACAAAAAACAGACATGGAGAGCAATGGAGCAGAGCAGGGGACCCAGAAAGAAACCTCTGTGGCTACAGACACCAATTTTTACACACACACACACACACACACACACACACACACACACACACAAACAGTCAAAACAAATACTGAAGAAAAGACAGCCCTTTAGGTCAATGGTGCTGGGTAAACTGGATTTCCATATGCAGAAGGGTGAAAACACATGCCCATCTCGCACCCTGAAAAAAATTAATCAAAATGGATAAAAGACCCTAGTGTAAGACCCCAAACTTTGAAACTGCTGGAGGAAAACAAGTAAAACACTTCCAGATACAGGCATGGACAAGAATTCTGCACAATACAACAGTATAGTATAGTACAGAAAATGATCCCCCAAACTGACAAACAAGATTGCATGAGATTAGGAAGCTTCTGCACATCTAAAGAAACAGTCACCAGAGTGAAGAGACAGCCTTATAGAAGAACTATGAATTACACAACAGACAGTTAATACATAGGATCTGCAAAGAATTGTCAAAGTTAAACACCCCCAAATCAGTTCATCCAGTCAAGGAATATCTAAGGAACTGAATGGACAACCTGAAAAGGAGAAATCCAAGTAAGTATTTGAAAAGATGTTCAACATTCTTAGCTTTCAGGGGAATGCAAATTCAAGTGGCTCTTAGATTCCATTTTTTCCCCCAATTAGAACAGGTATCAAGGAGACAGATAAGAACAGATGCTGGTGTGGATTTTGGAGAAGAGGAATCTTTTTTCGTTCATTGCCAGTAGGAATATAAACTCTCATAACCATTTTGGAAATTAGTATGGAGACTCACTGGAAAGCTGAGGGCGTTTCTGAAGGCTCTCAGAATGTAGCGCAGGCTGGTGTATTCATGATGATAGCTGTGCTTTTCATAGGAGTCAAGAAATGAGCCCAGTCCGGATGTCCATCAACAAATGAACAGACAAAGAGAATGCGGTTTAGATAGACAACGGATGGTTTTGTAGCTGTAAAGGAAAATGGATACACCTGAAAACCACCGGGTCAAGCAAAGTAAGCCACACTCAGAAAAACAAACACTATATATGTTTTCTCTAATAAGTAGAATCTAATTTAAAATCTCTGTGTGTGTGTAGGTTACAAAACTATAAGCCTGGTCATGAGGCAGGAGAAAACGCTCTTACGGAAGGTAGGAAGTAGAGAGGATAGTGTAATACTCATGAAATAAAAGCAGGAATAGGTGGGGGAGTACAGTGCAAGGGAACAATCGAAAAAAGACTAAGGACACCTCCCTGAAACCAAACACATTATTTTGCACACTAACCTAAGAAATTAAAAACGGGAGCAGAAATAAGAAAAGTAAGACAAAGTCTAATAATAACAACTGAACGGAAAACCTCAGAAATAACCATCTGGAACACTGATCCCGAATGTGGCGGTCTACGCCTGAAGAAACAGCTAAGCGCGATGAGCGTTGCTGCCTCCAGGGGGCAGCACCTCAAGGCTGACCGCTGCACGTTTCGAAGGTCCTGAAGGATTCTACTCAAAACTTAGTTCTACTTTTTGTCTTTCAAAGCTATAAACGTGTTTCTTTGAAGAAAATATAAACTTAGCATTTCGGTTAAAACTAACAACTTGGACACTTCGCTAAAAAGTTCCTAGCCAATGTGAGACGCTTAAACACAAAAAGGCAAAGAAGTTATGCACTGCGTGGCCTCAGGGAGAGGATGCACACTTAGGACCATTTCAGCTCCTCTTCCCAGCATCTCTGCACAAAAAGACAGGATGCGTGTGAGAATGCTGCCGTCGCTGGGTCTCAGTGATGCTTCTGAAGCTTCCGGCCTGTGACAAGAGAGCAATGCCACTGGACTAAATTTCTTTTCCCCTGGTGTCTAGAAAATACATTTTCCAGGGGCAGAAGTTCTACAGCTACCTCCCAACCCTCCACCACTACATGCTTCCTCATTAATATATATTATTACATATAATATAATATACATATATAAATAATATATATATAATAAAAATTAAAAAACAAAAAAATGGAGACTCACAATTCTATGAGACTTCATCAGCTTTCTATGCAGAGAAATTTTTCTTTAAAATTACTCTGTGTTATAACAATGCAAAAAAAAAAAAGTCAGCGAACTTATTGGGATCTTGAACTGGAGAATCTAATGCTTACCACATTTTCCTAACTGTAAATTGAACAGAACGTATTTGAATACATATACCAGGAGGAGGAAATGGTGGGAAGCTTACTCACTCTAAATTAGACAGGGTACTTCTGTGTGGACTTGTGTGAAAAACTACATCCAGTAGGAATTAATTAACTTCAAAGCCAAATTGTCTTAGCTAGGGTTCCTATGGCTGCATCAAAACACCATGACAAAGAAGCAAGTTGGGGAGGAAAGGGTTTATTCGGCATACTCTTCCATATTGTAGTCTATCACTGAAGGAAGCCAGGACAGGAACTCAAACAGGTAGAAACCTGAAGGCTGGAGCTGATGCAGAGGCCATGGAGGGGTGCTGCTTACTGGCTTGCTTCCTCTGGCTTGCTTAGCCTGTTTCCTTCTAGAACCCGAACCCAAGACCACCAGCCCAGGGATGGCGTCACCCACAATGGGCTGGGCCCTCCCCTAAGAATCACTCATTAAGGAGATGCCTCACAGCCAGATCTTTTGGAGGCGTTTTTTCAATTGAGGTTCCCTCCCTTTAGATAATTCCAGTTTGTATGCCAAGTGGACAGAAGACTAGCCAGAACACAAGCTTTGAAAAATTATATTATTATATGAAAAAGTATTATAATCCCTCTAACTTTTATGATCCCTTTATTCAGTTATTAATTCATCTGCCCGTTACATATGCTTATTTATTAACTTATCTGCCAGCTTATTATATTATAGTTTGTTCAGGTTAGCATCTGCAATTTGAGATGATCTTTCTTTATCAAAAGTGATATGAAGACACCTGGCTAACAAAAACAATCATTATATCAGAATTACTTACCATTTACTCAGGTTTTCTGTTTTTATGCTCAAGTTTTTCCCTCAAGCAAAGATTTTTTAAAAAGATATAGATCTTATCTTTAAAATGTCAAAGCAACCATGGCACTCAGAAGATAAACATTATTTTGGCCTATAAGCACTCAGAAATCAAACTTCACAAGGACAACTTGAGACAAAGGACACAGAGCTGATATGAAATCCATTCATGACAAACTAGAAGGCAGCAGTAATCAGAGTCTGGAAGTCCAACAGCTGCTACATATTGGCTCCATCCAGACCTTTCTTTCTCCAAATTTTCATAACTGACAAGTATAAATTGGAAGGTGCTTGGATGTCTTCTAGTCCAATCCCTGATTTAACCAGAAAACAAGCTTCTTTGATAACAAATAAAAATGACCGTTGAACATATCTACTAAAACAACACTGGTGGTTATAAAAGGACACCATTTTGATTGGGGTTAATACTTGGCCAGTGGTCTTGTTCGTTCATGTAAGCCACTTGAGTTGGAGAACTGGCCAGCTAGGACTTGTGGGATACTGTCATCAGTATGGAGGCAACTACAGCAAAGTTTGCTTCTAGAATTGGTCAGTTAGGCATTGTGTCAGCTGACTGATAATTCATTGTCCAAACTAGCTCACTGTAAGTAAAAGGGACAACTCTCTGAGGATGGTGCCAGGCAGCCTAGGGTGTGTAAGCACTCTAGATTTGGGAGACAGGTTTCAGGACAGGAGCCTATTAGGGCATTTAAAAGTCACTGGGCCACTAGCAACCAAAGCTTGAACTCAGAGCTGAGCTGTCTGTGTAGGCCAGACCAACACTGAAGTTCTTTGGGGAGAGTCTGGGGATAAGCAGCATTTGCATATCACTTGCCGGGCTGGGGCTTAGGATAAACTAATTCCAGACACTGACTATTGAGGAAAACATCTCCAATATAGTCAAGATATATTGTGGTATGAGGTAGGGCTAAGCCTGTAAATATTAGACTTCAGTGGCTATTGTCTACACAGCCTAGGGCAGGTTGACTGATGAGAAAGTATCAGGACCATAGTTTTTTGGAGCCACACAAAGAAATATTTCCTTTGTAGGACATCCCTACAAATGTCTGAAAAATGCCTTCAGCACCACCTTTGATCTTGAATTAGCTAAGCAGAGTTTTAGCTATAGGAAATGTGACATTCCAAGCGAAGCGCACAGGTATTTCAGATGAGGGCCCTCCACACCAGGGAGGGCAAAGCTCTGTAACACATGCTTTTGGTAGAAGCACCATTCCTGCTGTTGGTTTACATTAAGTAAGTAGTTCCCCCAGGAGCCTCTTCATTGGATTGAATCTGGCTATTGCATTGGTCTTCCATTTTACACAGGCAAATTCTTACTATTTGACCCTAAATCACCCCATTAAACTTAGAAGAAGCAGGACAGACTGGGAAGGCCAATGTGGATTCTGTGGTGCTATGTGGCCTCCAACTAGTCACCTCATCCTTGGATTCCTCCCTGAGGATGAGGTGGTGAGGACAAGATGATTAAAAGCCCTTAAAAACACTAAGTAAACTGTGAAGTAAAATCTGGAGCTAAGTGTGTAGGAACTTTTTTCTTTTCATTCACTCTTTCCTTCTGTCAGCTACTACAGTGGACACTGAGGACATAGTTCTAATCTAAAGTTAATGTCTCCAGAGATGGTAAAATGAGCTCCCCCTTGTTTCTCATGTATTGACCCAAATTTGTATTGTCTAAAATGTGGCAACAACCCTTCCTGTGACCTTCCTGGATCCCTTTAGTAATATTTTTAATGTATGACAGGAAAGTGAGAAGTCTTACAATCTTTAAGAGACCTTTCTGCAAGTGTTTACAAGCAGCTAGTTTCCACCGGGTGTACTTTTCACATGTCCACATAGGCGTACTTCTGTCTAATATGGAGCTGAGCAAGTTTCCTGCCACTCCCTCCTCCTGTTGTATACAAATAACCGCACCTCCAAATCAGCATACTCTTCCCCTACCAACCTCAGGAAGTCATTCCTTCTATTATTTTATTATTAGGTTCTAGACTCCGCTTCCAGAACACCCAAGACAAGTCAGCCGATGCGCACCAACTGGCTTTAATTTCTACACATTTCACTAACAGGTGCATATGAAATAGTGACAACTACTGAAGACCTGTTTGGGTCATTGCTTGTTTGCCAGATCACTGAATGGTTTCACTGGCTTTTCTGAATGGTGTGCTGTCAAAATTGGACAACTGTAAGGATGATGTCTACTCCCGGTGAACAAAAGGAGACTGACTTCAGGGTCAGGGTGAGCCACAGTCTCAATTGTCAGCTTGATGAGATGGGCATCTGGACATGTCTATGAGGGATTATTTTCACTAGGTGACCTGAGATGGAGAGATTCTTCTCCTGACGTTAGCACTATTTCTTGTAGTATAAACAGGAGAAAGCTAGCTGAGCACCAGCATTCATTGCTCTTCACCCATTGACTGTAGATGGTGATAACCTCAAACTGTGAGCCAAGATAAACCATTCCTTACGTTTTTTTGGTCAGAGTATTTCATTACAGTCATAGGGAAAATAAATAATACATAAATTTGGTACTGATAAGTGGGGCCTTTGCTGTCAGAAACCCGACCATATTGTTCTTAGGTCTTTGAAACTTTGGAATTGGTTTGAGGAAAGAATGTGAAAGAGTTTGGAGCTTTGGACCAGAAAAGCTCTTTAATGCTGGAAGCACAGTTTAAATGAGGCATTCTGAGGGAACCTAAAAGACAAGAATGACCAGAGACACAAGGAGAGTGCAGGCCCAGCCCCTGAGGTATCAGAAGGGAACAAGGACTCCATCAGGGACTGGGATGGGCCATTCCTGTGATATTTTGACCTAGAATCTGCATTCATTCTGCCTGCGTCCTGAGAAGTTGAGTGAATTGAATTTAAAGTTAATGGACTAGTTTGTTTGGCAGGGAACGTTTCAAGACTGGAGAACACGGAGGTTGACGGTGAGAAAACAACTGTAATTGTTTCAGAGGTGAGCACCACTGAAGGGACCTTGTGTTTCACTTGAGACAGTGTTCTAAGGGTAAAATCTCACCCATAAGAGGCTGAAACTTGTGAAAACCCAAATTCATTTGAAGGAAGAAAGCTTAAACCAAAGGGGTTCCCTGCTCTCTGTGGCACTAGTTTTATAAGCATGAGAGATGCAAGATTGAGGGAGTCCCAAAGTCCTGATCCATAGTTTCAGAGAGTGTACAAGGCAAGACAGTGTGGAGGGATTGGAGTCCCTGCAAGGAGGTCCTGAAGTGGGCGGGCATTAAAAGTAGAACCTAAGTTACAAGAGAGATGTCAGGACCATGGAATGTCTATAAAGGCAAGCCACAGGCACAGAATGGAGCTGGTATGGCAGGTTCTATATATATGCCCTACAGGCAGCAGAGCTAGATGATCAAATCACCAACTCCAGATGCCAGACATGGAGCTGCAGGATTTGGTATTTTTTTCTACTGGATTTGGATCTTGTTTTGAGTTGATCATTCCTTATTATGCCCCTATTCTTTCTTTTTGGAATATTAATGTTTACTCTGTCCCATTGTATATTAGAAGTATTAAACTTCTTTTTATTTTATAGGAGTTAACAGCTAAATGATTTGCTTGAGTCTCAGATGAGGTGAGAACTTTGAATTTTTAAGTTGGTGGAATTGGTAGTGACTATGGGGACTTTTGAAGTTGGATTGTATTTTGTATTATGAGATGAACATGAGAGTTTAGGGACAAGAGGTGGAAGGTATTGGCTAAGAGTGATGTAATTGGGTGTCATATTGACCAAGGTTTAGTGCTGCGATGGTTAATCTCAGGTTCTCAACTTGAGATCTAGAATCTCCTAGAAGATGAAGCTCTGGGCATGCTTGTGTGATATTCTCTTGATTAGATTAACTGAGGTGGACAAAATCACCCACTGTGGGTGGCACCATTCTCTGGGGTGGGGTCCTACACTGCATAAACAGGAGAAAGCTGCCTGAGTACCAGCATTCATTGCTCTTCGCCTCTCCACTGTACATGCAATGTGACCAGCTGTCTCACGCTTCTATCCCTGTGACTTCTTTACCACAATGGACTGTGACCTACAACTATAAACAAAAATAAGCTCGTCCTTCCTTAAGTTGCATTTGTAACATTATTTTATCACAGGAACAGGGAAAGGAAGACAGTCAGTGCTCTTGTTTGTTTTTGAGTCAAGATCTTGCTGCATTGCTAAGGCTAGCCTTGAACTCACTATCTTTCGGTCTTTGCTTCCCAAGTACTGGAATGCTAAATGCGTGCCACCATACTTAGCTTTGATTTCAAGTTTATTCTGTAGCAGGCAAAGTTGGAACCTATAATATAGAGTCATTTGTTGTAGGAAATTCTTTAAACCCACCTTTAAAAATTGCTATTCACCAGCATATGGACATAACTTCTCCACGTAGAATATTGTTTTGTAATGAGGGTATAGTAGGTTTTACTGAAGGGTTAAGTGCAATGTACTCTTCATTCATCTTACAGATATTTACTGAGAGCTAGTACTACTCTAGAGAATACATTTCGATGGCACAGAATACTGCTAGGTACAGGAATGCTGCCGGAGTGAAGTAATGCTATGTCTCTATGCACGGATTAACTTCAAAAGTGCCAACAAAAGCTGGAAGAACTCAAAAAAAAAGTGAACACATTTCTGGAGATATTAGAGAAGACTTCCGATTAATACTGCTTAATTTGTATCAGATCCAAAAGCCTGTGGAGTAGGAAAAGTCAAACTCGACAGTGATAGCACACGTTTTTACAAGCCTTAAGAGTGGACTGGGAAGTGAGGAGATTGGGGGTGGGGTCAATAAAAATATGAGAGAAAAAGTATTCAAAGTGATCAAGGTCTGTTGGTTGGAGAGACAAGTGTACTAGTATGCAAGGTTGTTGCACGCTTCTAGGAGGAGCAGGATAGTAGGTAAGAAAGAACTAAGTTTCATTGCTTGCCTGTGGGAAAGCCCTCTGGGCTCTGCTGTCTGGAGACACAACACAGGAAAATGGAAGTGGAAGGAGCCAGCACAAAGAGTGGAGGATGCTGGCAGGGACCCAAGGATATCAATAACCAAGCAGAAGACTGGATAGCTTCCAGGGTCATTCCCACAGGACTATTAGAAAGAATATCTGGGAAAGAAATGCCCAGGAAAGAAAAATGCTGAATGCTTGTTATACGAGAGGAAAGGAGGCCAAGGTCAGCAACATCTGGGGTAAAACAAGTTGAGACTGGGAAGCAATCATTATGGACATGAGAACTGGCGTAAGATGCCATATGATAACAGACAGATGAACTTTAATTGACAGCGTCCATCTCTATGTTTTACATGACCATAGCATGTAAACACACTGAGCTTAAGGTCTGTGATGATCTTCTAAAAAGGAGCACACCATGCAGGCAAGATGGCTCAGTGGGTAAAATCTTTTGGTACACAGACCTGATGACTTGAATTCAATCGTGGAAGGGAAGAACTGCCTCTCATTTGTACACATGCACTGTGCCCACTCACGCAAGCTACACACCAACAATAAATAAAATTGTAAAAGCTTAAAGGATCACAGTGATTGGTTAAACAAGTAGCTATAGGAGGGAATATTTAATGTCACTTTATTACTGAAAAAATACTGGATACAGACAGTATTAAAATATTCCTTACAAGTCAGTTATTTGCTCAATCATTTAGTTGCTTTAAGCGTTTCATGTATAGATAGATGCTAATTGCCAAGTAAAAGTATGCAAGTAATTCTTACCTTGTGGTGCTTGATGGAAAAGTCTTTTAATTACTAGTTTAAATAGAGACTCATCTCTAGCCAACAGTCGGGCTGCTTCCAAATTCACTGGATTTTCTAGGATAGGGTTAGAAATCAGCACCTAAAAGAAAACACAACAAACAAGTTTAAAATAAAATTTTCTTGGAATAACAAGACAAATCAATACATATAAACTAAAAAACATTTAGTAAGTGCCTACACATGTATAACCCTGGAGATAGATATAGAACACAGAACAGCTGGGTGGTGGGGTGCACCCCTTTAATACCAATTCTCGGGAGGCAGGGGCAGGCAGATCTCTGAGTTGGAGGCCAGCCTGGTCTACAGAGTGAGTTGCAGGACAGTCAGGACTACACAGAGAAACCCTGTCTAGAAAAAACAAACAAAAACTTAACAAATAAAGAAGCAAAGAACATCCTCAGGAAACTCACTCTATTTTGGTTTTATACTGTGTATTTCATGAAACATTGGGATCAAAGCAAAAGTTTTCTTTTTTCCTATAACATTCATTTCTATCATATAAATTTAAATTGTACTTATATGTAAAGTAAACTAAGCATTGGAGAACAGTTAAAAAAAATCCAACTCCCATTACATACAAACAGGAGACCACACTAGATCATGGCTAAACACACGTGTATTGGAGCTTACACATATGCTTCTACTACTTTAGGTCACTAAATGATTAATTTAGTATCAGTAATAATTTCCTATGATTGTTTTCACTACTACAAATTCTTGTCTTAAAAGACACAATCTTATAATCTCTGTGTTTTTGGATGGAAAATCCAGGATGGAGGACTGTTTCCAGATTTAACAAGGTCAGAAGCCAAGCACCGGCAGCCTGGGCTCCTGTCAGGAGACTCTGGATGAAGCACATTCCGTTCTCACAAGCTTGAGGACCGCTGAATGCAGTTCCTCCCAACTGCAGGATTGAGGCTTTCGTTATTGTTTCGATTGCCAGCCGTGTACCACCCTCTGCTCCTACGAGGTATCTTTACGTCTTGCCTTTGACATTTAGCATCTCAGAGCCATTCATAATACTAGAGAACCTCCTTGAGCTTGGAATCTGACCTCTCCTTTGATGGCAACCCTTCTTCAAGTGTCTTCACCCTTTTACCTTCTAATGCTAACAGACCATGGACGCTTTGCACAGAATAGGCTGACCTTCTTGTCTTAAGGTCAGCTGACTGATAACCAAAAATCTATATGTATTCCACTCACAGTTAGGTTAGTGTCTTGGGGGAAACCTCTTTAAAATTCTGCGTACAGAATCCATGCACCTGGGTGAAAGAGAGGACCAGTGGTGCCCAAAATTACTCGGCCAGACTTATTTATTGGTAACCTCAGATATTGCTTTACCCTAAGCTGCAAATATTTATTTAATAATTCAGTATTTTGAACATTGCATGTTATAATATGTAGGCTAATAAAATACAGTTAAAAGAATTACTGCATATTACTACTTATAGAGTTTTCTTTTGTCTGTCAACTTGACACAAACTGGAGTCACCTTGGAAGGGGGAACCTCAATTGAGGAATTGCTTCCATCAGCTTCTGTGGGCAACCTGTGGTGCATTTTCTTGATTAATGATTGATGTGGGAGGACCCAGCCCACTGTAGGTGATGCCACATCCAGGCAGGTGGTAATGGGCTGTATCAAGCTGAACAAGTCATGAGGAACAAATATTCCTCCATGGTCTCTGCTTCAGTTCCTGACTCCAGGTTGCTGCTTTGAGTTCCTGCCATGGCTTTCCTCAGTGATGGACTGTGATTGGAAAGTGTAAGTCTAAAAAATCCTTTCATCACCATGTTAATTTTGGTTAATGTTTTAACACAACATAGAAACAAACTGGAACACTACTATAATAAACGTAGATACAGGGCAAAATGACCAAATGTGACTTAGAAGTTATGAAACAAGTCAGGCAGGCAAGACAGGTAAGTGGGTAAAGGCACTTGGCACCAAGCCTGACTACCTAACTTCGATCCCTGGAATTCATATTGTGGGAGGAACACTGGCTCCTACAAGTTGTCCTCTAACCTTCCCATGTGTTTCACCGCCTGCCACTCCTAAGTAGAGAACACATGCAAGAAAGTTAAAAGTGAAAATTATGAAAAAGTTATGTGTGGTGGCACACACCTTAGGAAGTGGAACCAGGAGATGGTGAGTTTGAGGCCCACCAGGCCTACATAATGAGACCTTACCTCAAAACAAAAGGAAAAAAAAAATAGGGCAAGAGAGATGGCTCATGGGTAAAGGTACTTGCTGCCATGCTTCACTACCTGAGAGCTTGATCCCCAGGCCCACATGGTGAAAGAAAAGAAACTTCTGCAGCAAGTTGTCCTTTGACCTCCACACACATCCTGTAGCACATACACACAGAAAATAATAAATGCATACAGAAAACCATAAGCAAAACCAAACCAACTATTATGGAAAGTAGAGCAGACTTTCACTAATGAAAGTAATCATTTGATAGCTGATATCCCAAAACCAACCAGAATTCTCTGTTATTGCTGGAGTTTTCTCTTTGGGAAGCACATTGAAGCTACAGCTCCATGATCATCACAATTGCCTAAATAAGGATTCAGTATGGATCCTAGTACACCTTTCAAAGAGGATGGAAAGCAGATGCAGCAAATCCTCAGGAGCAAGCTTTTGACCTCTGGCTGGAGAGAGAATCTTACTCACCAGGGCACACCTGGCAAATTCTATTGCATATTTTCTTATTAACTGCTGTGTGAGGCTTATTCACGTAGCATATACACTGGTATTGCATGTATTTGAGGATTTTAAACATTTGGTATATTAGTATGTTATTAGTATAGTTATCAGGATATCCATATACGTACAAGCCAGACAATGCTGCTAAAGGAGCCAAAGAAACTCAGATTCAGCCTTTAAATTAGCCACGTGGTGATGGTATTTCAACAAGGAGCTCTTCAGGGGATGCACAGAAAATCCTGGCTCTTTAGTAAGCGACTGTAGCAGTAGAGAGATAGGCTTTATAATATCCATTTGGTCGTAGCCCATGGTTCTGAAATTTGTGTTATGAATGTTGATATTTACTTTTCTATATTGCTTGGAACTAGAAAATTTCTAATTATTTAAGATTGCATTTTTTTTTTGCTGGGGATGACTAGTATTTTAAAAAATATTTTAAATGATATTTAAAGGACTATCTCTGTGAACAGTAACAACATGGTAATTAGAAATGTGTTTTTTTCCATCCAAAAGGAAGTAGGCAATAATTATTGTTTGTATTTGTATCATTCATTACTAGTGAACACTGGTCACAGGCAGTGATTTAAATGAAATTACTAAAAAGTGAAAATTCAAGCTCCTTAGCGTGCTTCAGTCATGGTATCGTCCAATAGAAAACAATTGAGGAAATAGTATGTGCATTGAAGTACCACAGTGCTTGGACGGAAATCTAAACACTTGCTGGAGACCTGGCAAAGCAAGCACCCTCCAAACCAAAGCCATAAATCCTGCCCTAGGAAAAGGAATCAGAAAAGACACATGAGAGGGAGATTCGCCTGACCTGTGATGTGAAGAGCCCCTTAATGGACAGTCTGGGAAGAAGGGAGGGAGATGGGTGGCCATCTGATGCAGAGCTGGCTGAGCTTAGGAACAAATTTTCTCTGGGACAAAATTTGTACTTAACCCCGAAGAGAATGTGGGAGCCAAGGAATGATTCTAAATGGAAACTTGGAAGTAAAGATCAGGAGGAAATACAAATAACTTGGAGTTAGAGCTTTTCTGGATAGGTATCTGATACACACACACACACACACACACACACACACACACACACACACACACGTACAATTTCATGTGTATATCTGTGCACCACATGTATACCCGGGACTACAGAGACCAGAAGAGGGTACTGGATCTCCTAGAACTGGAATTACAGATAGCTGTGAGTCACCACGTGGAGCTGGGAAACAAACTTGGGTCCTCTGCAAGAGCTGCAAATGCTCTTAACCACTGAGCCAACTCTCCAGCTCCGTGTCTCAGGTGTCTTCCAGAATACAGTCTCACACTGCTCGCTGCTCAATACATGTTTGTGGAATGAATGAATGAATGCATGCATGGGCTGAGTCATTTTAAAAGTTAACATTTTACTCTGTCTGCTGAGATGACTCACCAGAGTATCAACTATTTTATTTTCATGAAAAAGAAATAATAATTGTAACTATGCTGAAAATCTTCAATTATATTAAAAATTATTCTGCAGGTGTTTCAGGTGGTCAAAACTTAATAATTTATCACCAATATTGTTGATGACAAGAAGATTCCCAGGGAGGATATTGCTAAACTTTACCTAAGTAATCAAAACATCAAATGGTACTGGAATAATTATTTTTAGCCTTAGATGAGAAAAGAGGACACTTAGGGGTAAGGGCTAACATAGGATGGATACCTCTAAAGATGTGATTCCCATGGTGATTGTGGCAATTAGGAACCAGACATTGCCCTGAGGAGAGAGCATCTTTGGTTTCATTATTTACCAGGTTTAATACAAATGTATAATTAGAAGAGAGCAACTAGCACTATCTGAAACACAGAAGAAAGCTGCATATTCTAAGGTGAAGCCAGTGACTCATCTGTCTAAAGCAGGTGAGCCCCAAAAACTAGGAGAGACTCAAGAGGCACATTCAGTGTTAGAAGCTGAAATAAAGCCCTACTGTATATCAACAATTAAAAACATCTCAATGTTTTGTTTTTCTTCTTTCATAAAATGTGTATTCTTTGACTGTGAAGGGCTTTCACTATCAATTTCAAAGGAAGTCTGCCGTGAAAGATCTGCTCTTTGATTCCTGATGAAGAAATTTTGCTTGACACAAGCTTGTGCAGATCCGTTGAGCATTTAAAGATGTTGTGCACATGTTGACCCTTGTGTGATGAGTAAGTGGGAGGATTAAATGTGTTAAAGTGCTAAATTGGTCATGGTGGAGCATGCCTGTAATTCCATCATCCAGGAGGTGGAGGCAGGAGAAGCATGAGTTCAAAGCCAGCCTGGGGCGGCATAGGCCCTGTATTAGAGAAAATCACACACACACACACACACACACACACAGACACACAAACACACACAAAGAGAGAGAGAGAGATACAATAACTTTTTTCTTACCTGTAGAGCAAGTAAGATACTCCTTAGTGTATACTGTGGATTCCACTGTTCATGGTTGTCCAAAAAGTCTACACTGGGCTGACCAGTATATGGGTCTACTGTATTAAAAATAACATACTAATATTAGCATTCAAAACATATAAAGCATCATAATGACACATCAAGAAAATTACTGCTTCTATTCTTTTTTCTTTTTTCCTATTTCTTACAATGATAAACACTGGATGAATATCCAGCATCTATCAGCTTTTGTCCTTAGCTGATTATAGGCTCCTGTGCAGTAATTGCAAGTGTAGGGTTCTTTTTTTTTAAATTTGAGGAGAGAGAGAGTATGTGTGTGTGTGTGTGTGTGTGTGTGTGTGTGTGTGATTCACATGTACATGTATGTGTGGGTGTGCTTGCCTGTGAATGCCCAGAAGACAGAGTAAGAGGCCAGGTATCCTGTTCTATCAGTTTCCATCTTACTACTTTGAGCCAGTGTCTCTCATTGAACCTGGGGGTAGGCTGGTTGGGAGCCGACCTCAGCAGTCTCTTGTCTGGAGCCCCCAACAGGGCTGATATTACAGGCAAGTGTGACTGTGGTTGGAGTTTTACAGGACTGCTCAGTATTCAAAGACAGGTCCTTCTGCTTGCACAAGCCATTTGCTCAGTTTCAAAACTAGATTTTGATTACAAAAAATAATAGTGGACTTGGGAGAAAAAAAGATACAACAAAATATAAAGTAAAATATGAATGTTCCCTGATTAAAATTCTACTCTTAAGTCACAATGATTTACAAACTTCCATCTGTATAAATACTCATGGGTGCCTCATCTACTTATCACATAAAATGATGTTTTTACATTTTTTAAAGGTTTTTTCATTTAAAATAAATCTGCAATATATTTCTAGATGTATTTTATTTACATTTACATTTGTGTGTGTGTGTGTGTGTGAACACGTGCACAAACACATGTACTCCAATATATACCTAGAGGTCAGAGGACAACTTGTGGCAATTGGTTCTCTCCTTATGTCATGTGAGTTTTGAGGATTGTCAGACTGGTCAGCAATGTTGGTCCTCCAGATACATTTATTAAAAAGAGATTTATCCCAAACAATGATGACTCTAAGGACACTGCAGTGACCAAGAAAATCCAGCTTTCATGGATCTTCCTTTTGCTACATAGGGGAAAGATGTAGGAAGAAGGAAGTTTCACTTAAAAACTTCTTATGTAAAAAAAAAAAAAAATTCTGGAGCTGGGCGTGGTGGCACATGCCTTTAATCCCAGCACTGGAGAGGCAGAGGCAGGCGGATCTCTGTGAGTTCAAGGCCAGCCTGGTCTACAAAGTGAGTCCAGGACAGTCAAGGATACACAGAGGAACCCTGTCTCGAAAAACCTAAAAAAAAAAAAAAAAATCCTGTATCAATAGACAGTGTGATTACAGTGTGCCCTCTGTATACATAGGTTCAGAATCTGTGGATTCAATTGAGGATTGAAAATATTAGAAAAAATAGCATACAATCTGAACTTCTGAACTTGTCCAGGCTTTTTCTTGTCATTATTTTTTGAAACAATATAGCATATCAACCATGTGTATAGCATTTTCATTGTTAAGTAATCCAGAGATGATTTGAAGTATAAAGGAGAGGCTGCAGCAAGGCTATGGGTTCAGTGTACCGGGAACGAGCATCCTTCAATATACTCTTGTGTTACTAAATCTACAGAATCATCTACAAACTTGGAATTTTAGCTGTAAGGATATATATTTTATATATCTGATTAGAAATTGTCAAATTGCTTCCCTAAAAGGTCACCACTGTATCAAGCCAAAGTGTCTGCCTAAGCCTACCAAAATTGAGTTTTAATGTCTTTTAACATTTTATAAACAGAAATTATGAATCACAGTATTTGATGTTTTAATTTACATCTATTTTATTCATAATGAGATTGTTTTACTGTGTTTCCTCTATCCAGTGTTTGTTCATGGATTTCACAATGTTTTCTGTTAGTTCAGAAGAGTTCTTTATGTGGTTTAGATATTCTGTCCCGTGTACCATAAGTGTTCCTGAAGTTTGCAGAATACAGTGTTATTTTTTAGGTTTATAATGTGAGTAGCTATAGAGGTTTTTTAAAGTTTATGTACTTTAAACGTCATGGTTGCCAGTAGTTTCATGGAAAGACTTCCATACAAGCCCACAAATAGTTATATTACATTGTCTTCTTTCTTAGAATTCAGTTTTAAAAATAAAATGCAATGCTTCAGGAAACCGCTTTATGTATAACTCAGTACAGCAATCTAGTGTATTTTCTTTCTCAAAGGTTGTCTGGTACATTATTTTTATAAAGTGAAAAATTACATTCAACTAAAATAATAAATGATGCACAGATATGTGTATTATATGTGTATTCAGCTATTTAAAATGATCTTTTACAAAGGTATAAAATTCACTAAAGATGCTTGGGACATGGTCTCCTCAGTTAAGAGCTTACTGAGTTTGGTTCCCAGCATTTACACTGGGTGGCTCATAACTACCTGTAACTCTAGCTCCAGGGAATCCAAAACCCTCTTCTGGCCTCCACCTGCACCACACTCATGTATTCACTCCCCCACATACATACCAAGTTAAAAGTAATAAAATTTAAATGCAGTAAAAATGCATGCCATTTAAGGTAACCTAAATTCAAAACTATATGTAACATCTCAACTATGTCAAAAAGTGTATATACAGAAAAACGAGAATGGATTTGGTACAATATTGAAAATGGTTTCATTAACTATTAGAATTTAAAGAGATTGCAGTTTTTTCTGTCTTTTAATGTTTTCCCCAATGAGTGTTCTTACTTTAATTATAGGTTGCTGAAGAGGAAGAAATATGGTTATTAAACACCAAAAAAATAGAAAAAGTCTCACTAAGTCCTTACCATTTGGATGAAATGGAATTGTTAGAATTTTCACAACTGGAGGAACAAGGTTGTACTCTGGCATAAAATCTATTGTCAGGTGGAAAACAAATCCTGTAATAATATAGAAATGAATGATGCCATGGGTATGGGTGTGGTGTCATGGTTACCTCTAGCCTGACTGAACACTGGAGGTCTTCCTATGATTAAATCTATTCATAATTTTATTATTTTTTGCCTTAAATGTCATTTTCTTTTTTATTTTCACATTATTTATTTATTTATTTCCCTCTGTATTGTGCTTGGCTGTGTGTATGCAATCCATCTGTGCTTGCATGCGTGTGTGCGTGTGTGCGTGTGCGTGTGGGTGTGTGCATGCGTGTGTGCGTGTGTGCATGTGCGTGTGTGCGTGCATGCGTGTGTGCGTGTGTGTGTGTGCATGTGTGTGTGCGTGTGTGCGTGTGTGTGTGCATGCGTGTGTGCGTGTGTGCATGCGTGTGTGCGTGTGTGCGTGTGTGCGTGCGTGTGTGCGTGTGTGTTTGCGTGTGTGTGTGTGCGTGCGTGCGTGCGTGCGTGCGTGTGTGTGTGCATGTGTGTGTGTGTGTGTGTGTGTGTGTGTGTGTGTGTGTAACTAACTTGCCAGAGTTAGCTCTTGCTTTCTACCACATGGACTCCGGGGTTGAAAGTCATATCATTAGGCTTGGCAGCAAGTTCTCTTGCTGAGCCATCTCACTAGATGCTTTCCCATGATTTTCTCAGATTCCTTCATAGTGCATAGACCATTCTGGGTTGCGGGCTTTACCACCTAAATGCACTAGGTTTTAGTCTTCCCACAGTCCATTCCCTACCTCTGTCTCCTTCAAATCTTCTCCTCTCATGTTGACTGAACTTGCCCTTCCCAGAATCTGCGGCAATCTTTCTTGCCTGCAGCATGAGTGTCCTCTTCGCTTTGAACTTGGCTAGTGTTCACGTGTCACCTCAAATGTTGCTTCCTTAGAAAGTCTTCCTGACCCCTGATGGTGTGACTGCTAATCCCTTTCCCTCTTTGGCATTCTCTCCGAAATCCATAGCAACATATCTTAGGCTCTTCTGTCATTGCTGTTTTATATGCTTGTCTCACCCACTTCACCCAAAGAATCTCTCTTAAATAAATAACTGAAATAACTCATGACTATTAAAGTTTATGCTGAGCCAGTTTCCTTGAGGACTTGACTTCTAAAAACTTAGGGGGAAATAATTAAGGGAAAACCAAGAAATAACTGTGGAAAGTTGAAGTCAGCAGAAAATTTGATAGGTATTCTCTGATCTTATGAAGACTATTGGCAGACATTCTTGATAAATATATTATTGTGTTTGTTTCTTTAAAATACAGTAACGGGCTGGAGAGATGGCTCAGCGGTTAAGAGCACTGGCTGCTCTTCCAGAGGTCATGAGTTCAATTCCCAGCAATCACATGGTGGCTCACAGCCATCCATAATGAAATTTGGTGCCCTCTTCTGGCCTGTAGATATACCTGCAGACAGAACACTGTATACATAATAAATAAATCTTTAAAAAAAAAAATACAGTAACATTAGGGGTGGGAGTGAGGCCTTGGATTTGATGCCTGGACTCTCCTCTGTCTCTCTAAGTCATATTTATTAAAAACAAAACAAAACAAACAACAAACAAAAAAATGAACCTTCCCAAATTGAATTCTGAAGTCCTTCGATCTCAGCTTTCCAATTCATCATATCTTTGCTTATAGGAAAAGCAGTAATACCCTGTTATTATAAATAAATACATAAATAAAGTCAGACTGAACTATTTATCACAGTTTTGAAAGTCAGATACTGAGTTACATTGAATCTCAAAATTTTGAGTTTTTTCTTGTTATAGTTCATTTGTTGATATGGAGAGGTGTTGCATGTCTTAAGGTAGATGTCAGTCAGGAAACACATGAAATAATAGTAAATTAAAAACAAACTGCTAAGAGTAGAAATCCCTAGTGGGCCTAGAAAGTCAAGACGGGGCTGTGTGTGTACACCATGTGTGTATAGGGCATGGCCATTTAAGATCCCAAAGAGCAAAGAAGGAAATAGTTGGGAATTGGAAAGTGTGTGCTTCCTGAAAGTTTCTGAAGATGATTTGGATGCTACATGGAAGGCATGATGTAGGGAAACTGTCATTAAAAAAAAATCCAAACTCATGTCCTTTACTTGTGCTTATGAGTTGGATTTTTTTTTCTTATGTTATAAAAGAGAATAAAAAGCCAATTGTTTTTCTAGTTCTAACTCTGTCATGGATTTTTGTTTGGTTGGTTTTGGTAATGGATAAGTGCATACAGATATGTTCAATACTGAAAGTATAAAATCCATTGTGAAGCTCCATAGTGTCTGTTCTAAATGGCCATTCTAACTGTGTGGAAGTTCATTGGAATGTAGTTACTTTACGTCTGGTTAATTTTGATGTATGATTTTTTTTTTCATTTTCATATTAAACTTTATAAAACTTATTTAAGAAAAAAATAAAATTCTAAGATTGCCTTTGTATATAAAAAAACCCCTTTCCCTCCATTCAAGTATTATCTCTATGTAGAGACAAGAATGCATTTCACAGAAAACCTGAACGGCTATGCTGACTGTACTTGTAAGTTCAGAAAATTATTTCTGAGCCAACATAGTGTGTAAATATGGTAAGCAGCTATCAAGGTGAGCTCCATATTTGTCTGTATACATTATCTGTACTGTTAGAACTCATCACTAAACTCTATTATGCCAAAGAACAACAATGTCCAGACTGAACAGAAATGATACTCGATATGAGGTCCATGCATCTGCAGTGTGTATATAGTCAATTCTAAGCCTCTCCAGGGAAGGCTTTTTTTCTTTTTTAACGTGTTTACAGTAGGAGTGAAATAGAACATGTATTCTGAACTACCACCGACCGAGCTATTGTTGGCACCACTGTGCACACTCTTCTATGGATGGCTTTGTTTCTATGTTTGATTTTCTTCTTGTACTTTCCCCTTTCTCCCTCTCATAGTTCCTTTGTCATTTTCCATGTATTAGTCCATGGCACAAATAAACACCAACAACCTCACTGGGGCAAAGTAGAAGGCAAACAGTGGAAGGTGGAGGCAATTACTTCTGATGTGATTTGATATCCCAGAGTGGGTTGGTACCAGGTTGTGGGGGTGGAGTATAGGGAAAGTGGGTGGGAGGGTGGGAGAGGGAGGAGGGAGGGGAATGAGATTGGAATGTAAAATAAACAAATAATAAAAGAAAATTATAAGGCAAAGACAAAAAAGGTAGTAGAGAGTATGCTGTAGAACACAAAAATGAAAAACAAAGGATCTGGAAATTATGTAGTGTGCCGGGTGTGGTGGCACAGGCCTTTAATCCTATCCACTCAGGAGGCAGAGGCAGGCAGATCTCTGTGAGTTTGAGGCCAGTCTGGGTCTACAAAGCCAGTTTCAGGATAGCAAAGGCTATTATTATACAGAGAAACACTGTCTTGAAAAACAAAACAAAAAAAAAGAAAAGAAAAGAAAAAAAAAAGAAAGAAAGAAAAATAAGGAAATGAAATGATGTAGTTACTTTTCCTTGGTGCAAATCTCTCTGAGCATTAAGTTTGCTGGAAAACAAAACATGACTTAGTTTACAATACTAATGAGTGTCACCTGAATCTGCCAGTTACTGCTTGACATACTCTGATACTCAGGGCTTCAGCTCATTAGAAATTGTTGTTATCCATCATCATTTCAAAACAGTAGTTGTTATTATGGGATACTGTAGTGGAAACGTTGGTGTAATTAAATCATGGTTTACAGAATAAACACAGACTAACTTGTTTCTTTTTTTTTTTTTAGGTGTAGAACTTTTTTTTTTATTTTTAAATACTTTATTTTTTTTTCTTCAAGTTACATCTCAGTAACAAACCCCTCCCTATTCCCCCTTCCTATCCCGCCCTTCCACCCTCTTCCCCCAAGAAGTTTCCCCTTTCAGTCCAACAGATGGTTCCTTCTCTTATAACAGTAAGTATTATACAAAACAATAGATATAAATATGCCACATTTTTGAGAGTTAAATGGCCCAGTATACCTTCCCAATGTCCAGTTTATACATATTTGGCCCCTGACTTTAACATTCTACTATCTAACCAACTCCATGAGTTTAAAGGTCTATATGTGACTCAACATTCATACTATCTTGCAACACACTTTTAAGAGTATCTTCTTAGATCTATAACACCCTCTTGATTCCTAAACAGTTCAAAATTTAACTATGAGACTCTAGCTGTCTATTCTTCAACCACCTCAGAGACTTGAGAGGGATAAATATATTTGCTTATATAGGAAGTGCAGGGCCTGCAGCTTCCAAAACTAAGAAAGAACATACCAATGACTGCCTGGACAGTTCCCATTTTCTCTCCATACATTCCAGCATCAATCCTCAGCCTTTGGGTCCTGTTTCTCTGACAGACATTTGTTGTAGAGCAGGGATTATGAAGGACTTACCTACCCTGTCTTGGCAGAGTTAGGCTGTCGACTTCCCTGCTACCAAGTTTTGTCCTTTTTGGACAGCAGTCTGTCTGCAGTTGGTGCAAGGGGTTTTTTCATGCCAAGAGAAAGGCTTGCCACTAATTCAACCATCTTACAGTGGAGGTTCTTCGATGCTTATCTTCTACTTGGAGTAGAATAGGGGGTGCTGTCAGGCGCTGATATGTCTCGATATCAAAAAAAAATCTTGATTTAAGATAACATCTTTGAATGCCATATTCTGCAGATCTCTAGGGGTTTTTGAAGATGCCCTATCCATCTCTTGTATTTAGATAAGCAAATGTTGCTTGTCTCTTAGCAACTTGATTACTGGGAAGTTTAGAGAATATCTGTGATAGACTGTCATAGTAGCTAACAAAGTGACATGTTTGCATGACTAGGAGTTTGTTTTAACTATCCTAGACCGTTTTAGACGGTTGGTATCAAGAGGTCAGAGCTTCACATTTTATTTTTAAGTATCTCTAGGTATGATACCATTGGGAAGCGTTACCTTTAAATTTGTATCAATATACAAAGATCTATTCAATTGTGTTTAAATATACTCTTAATTATCTATCAATATACCAAGATCAATGCCTATGTAGCCCAATACAATCTTAATATTAGGTCCATATACAAGGGTCAATACCATTGTGGCCAAATATAATCTTAATTTTGTATCAATATACAAAGATCAATACCGATGTAATCCAATACAATCTTATTTTTGCACAATAAACAATGGTCAATACCACTTTAGCCAAATAAACAACTAATTTTGTATCAATATACAAAGGTATAAGGGCATATTCAATAATCTGTCCCTTCTTCTTGGACCTTCCTGTGCTATGTCTATATCTCATTTTTCTCAAGCCCATGCACTCCTACATAGGAGAGGAAGAAGGATACAGAAAAGGAAAAGTAGGAATTCCCTGGGGCTAACCTCCAAAACCCATTAAGACAGGACCATTTATCAGCTTGTAGTCTCTTCCCCTACATAACAGAGTTTTCAGTTATCCTTCAAATAACCAAAAAGAAGGGCGGAGAAACACCCTCCCCACCCTCTGGGCATGGGACGTCGCTCTCTTAAAGTGACTTCCTGCTGATTTGGGTCGTAGTAGACCTGTTTGGGGCTCCAATCCAAATGGGAAAAATGATTAAAAATGTTAGTACACTCCTTTTATGTTCAGTCCTTCTGTTCTCAGCTATTTAGATGACCTAAGGGGTTTGTAGGCAGAAGCTGATCTTGCAGGTTTCACTGAGGTTCCTGTCGGGGCATTGTGTAGAGCTGAGCGGTCCCAGTGACATTGGATTGCTGTGGTGGTTGCAGGCCCCCGATGGAGACAGCTATTGAGGAAGTCTGCCAGGCAGAATCAACTGGGTCACTCGTCCTCCTTGGTGCCTGATTCTGCTCTCTGCTGAGGATTCCACTGTCCAGCCGTCCCCGGGCTCCCCTAACGGACGCTTCGATTCTCCTGGAACGATAAGAACAGAGCCCTGCCCCAATCCCAACCCTAGGACAATTGCCCTCTTTTTTTTTTCTGGGGGGGGATGGGGGGGCTAGGTAGTACTTCTCCTGAAGCAAATTTGGCCTTCTGACAACATACAAAGTGTTATCTTTCAATCCGGGTTAAAGAAGAAATCATTCTGTCACCTTGGAGCTAAACCAGCTCTAGTGTATATATTTTGAGATCCCAAAGGACAATCTGACTGCATCGAGAAGGCCTTTTGTAAGTAGCCTCCAAACCTAGGTCCCTCCAAATCCCATGTGTGTGTCTCTGAACTCTAATTATTGGGATCAGGGACCTGTGTTTCCCATCTGAAGGGATCAAAGATGTGTTCCACCACTCCTGGATCGAAGTCTTTCTCTATTTAGAGTTTGCCCTGCATCAGGCTGACCCTGAGCTCCGGGATCTGCCCATTTCTGTCTCCAGTGTGCTGGGAGCTGGGACCAAGGGTGTACTCTTCTTGAATGGTGGGATCAAGAGTATGCACCCTCACCACCCTGCTCCGTATGACTCCAGAATACATAAGACCACCAACTCTACGGTTCTACGGTGCCCCCCCGCCCCCGTCTCCGCTGAAGTCAAAGGCATGGGCCAATACCACAATTCTCTTGTATTTTACCTTAGCTCCACGTCTTCTCTACACCTGGAGGTCTGCAAAACCAGGCCGAATGGCTGTATCCTCTATTCCATTCACAGTGTTTCAGCCCTGCCCCCTGCCTTTTTTTTTTTTTTTTTTTTTTTTTTTTTTAGTTAATGAATTTATTTGTTTGTTGCTTCAGGTTACATCCTTAGCATATTGTCCTCTTTTCCCGCTTCCCAGCCCCACCCTCCCATGCTCTACCCCCTGACCCTTCCGTCTTGTTCCTCTGGGGTGGAGTGTCCCTGCCTAATATTCTCTCACCACAGATCAGGAGTCATATGAGGGCCAAGAGCCTCTTCATTCACCGGGGGCCTACGAGGCAGTACTGCCAGTGAATGGTGTCTCATTGCTACTGGGGGAATACTAAAAAAAAGACCAACAAACACACAAACCCACAAAAACAAAGAATATCAACAAAAAAAGAGAGGAAAAAGAGAAGGGAAAAGGAAAAAGAAAAAAAGAAAAAAAGAAGGAAAAAGAAAAAGATAAAAAAAAATTATGTCCTTGTTCCTTTTGATGTGTTGGTTGTAGTACAGATATCCTGTATGATATAGTTAAAATCCTACTATAAGTGAATAGATGCCATGTGCATCCTTCTGAGACTGGGTTAGCTCACTCAGGATGAGCTCCTCTAGATCCATCCATTTGGTTGCAAATTGCATGATTTCATTGTTTCTGATAGCTGAGTAATATTCCATTGTATAGATGTACCACAATTTTTTAAACCATTCTTCAGTTGAGGGACATCTGGGTTGTTTCCAATTTCTAGCTATTACAAATAAGGCTGCTATGAACATAGATGAGGAGACTTCCCTATGTCTCTGTGAGAGGTCCTTTGGGTGTGTACCCAGAAGTGGTATGGCTGGGTCCTGAGGCAAGATTATTCCTAGATTTCTAAGATATCGCCAGACAGACCTCCATAGTGGTTGCACAAGCCTGCACTCCCACCAGCAATGGAGTAGGGTTCCCCTTTCTCCACACCCTTGCCAGCATGCGCTATCATTTGAGCTCTTTATCTTAGCCATTCTAACAGGTGTTAGGTGGAATCTCAGGGTCGTCTTGAGTTGCATTTCTCTGATGATTAAGGATGTTGAACATTTCTTCAGGTGTCTCTCAGCC
>CAJQZJ010001058.1:1544422-1583004 GCA_907164525.1 Lophiomys imhausi
CAAAGATTAGTTGGCCATAGGTGTGTGGATCCATGTTTGGGTCTTCAATTTGATTCCATTGATCCACTGGTCTGTTTCTATACCAGTACCATGCTGTTTTTATTACTGTTGCTCTGTAGTACAGCTTGAAATCTGGGATGGTGACACCTCCAGATGTTTTTTCATTGGACAAGATTGATTTAGCTATTCTGGGCTTTTTGTTGTTCCATATGAAGTTGAGACTAGCTTTTTCCAGGTCTATAAAGAATTGTGTTGGTATTTTGATAGGAATTGCATTAAATCTATATATTGCTTTTGGTAGGATAGCCATTTTTATTATGTTGATCTTACCTATCCATGAGCATGGGAGATCTTTCCATCTTCTAAAGGCCTCTTCCATTTCTTTCTTCAGGGGCTTGAAGTTCTTGTTATATAGGTCCTTTACATGCTTGGTTAGAGTTACTCCCAGGTATTTTATGTTGTTTGTGGCTATTGTGAAGGGGGTTGTTTCCCTTATTTCTTTCTCGGTATATTTGTTTGTTGTATAAAGAAGGGCTTCTGATTTTTTTGAGTTAATTTTGTATCCAGCCACCTTGCTGAAGTTGTTTATCAGCTGTAAGAGTTCTTTGGTGGAGTTTTTGGGGTCGCTTATGTATACTAACATATCATCTGCGAATAGGGATAATTTGACTTCTTCATTTCCAATTTTTATCCCTTTGATCTCCTTTAGTTGTCTTATTGCTCTAGCCAGGACTTCAAGTACTATATTGAAGAGATATGGTGAAAGTGGACATCCTTGTCTTGTCCCTGAGTTTAGAGGAAATGCTTCAAGCTTCTCTCCATTTAATTTGATGTTGGCTACTGGCTTGCTGTATATTGCCTTTATTATTTCTAGGTATGGTCCTTGTATGCCCGTTCTCTCCAGAACTTTTAGCATGAAGGGGTGTTGGATTTTGTCAAATGCTTTTTCTGCATCTAGCGAGATTATCATGTGGTTTTTTTCTTTCATCTTGTTTATGTGGTGAATTACATTGATAGACTTTCGTATATTGAACCATCCCTGCATTCCAGGGATGAAGCCTACTTGATCATGGTGTATGATACTTTTGATGTGTTCTTGAATTCGGTTTGCTAGTATTTTATTAAGTATTTTTGCATCTATGTTCATGAGGGAGATTGGTCTGAAGTTCTCTTTCTTTGTTGGGTCTTTGTGTGGTTTAGGAATCAGAATGACAGTGGCCTCATAGAATGAGTTTGGCAGTGATCTTTCTGTTTCTATGTGTTGGAAGAGTTTGAAAAGTAATGGTGTTAGTTCCTCTTTGAAGGTCCGGTAGAATTCCGTGCTAAAGCCATCTGGCCCTGGGCTTTTTTTGGTTGGGAGATTATTAATGACTGTTTCTATTTCCTTAGGTGTTATTGGGCTGTTTAAGCTGTTAATCTGATTTTGATTTAGTTTTGGTAGGTGGAATTTATCGAGGAAATTGTCCATTTCGCTTAGGTTTTCAAATTTAGTGGAGTATAGATTTTTAAAGTAATGCCCGAATATTTTCTGGATCTCCTCAATGTCTGTTGTTATTTCTCCCTTTTCATTTCTGATTTTGTTGATTTGTGTTCTTTCCCTTTGCCTTTTAGTTAATTTGGCTAGGGGTCTGTCTATTTTGTTGATTTTCTCAAAGAACCAACTCTTGGTTTCATTGATTCTTTGTATAGTTCTTTTTGATTCTAAGTTGTTGATTTCAGCTCTAAGCTTGATGATTTCCTGTCTTCTGCTCTTCTTGGGAGTGTTTGTTTCTTTTTTTTTCCAATTCACCCAGCTTAGCTGTTAGTTCACTAATATGAGCTGTCACAATTTTCTTTTTGAAAGCACTTAGTGCTATGAACTTTCCTCGTAGCACAGCTTTCAATGTATCCCATAGGTTTGGGTATGTTGTGTCTTCATTGTCGTTGGATTTTAAGAAGTCTTTGATTTCCTTCTTTATTTCTTCCCTGACCCAGTGGTCATCCAGTAAGGAGCTGTTCAATTTCCATGTGTGTGTAGGCTTTCTGTTGATTCTTTTGCCGTTGAAGACCAGCTTTATTCCATGGTGGTCTGATAAGATACAAGGTGTTATTTCAATTTTCTTGTATCTATTGAGACTATCCTTGTGACCAATTATGTGGTCGATTTTGGAGAAGGTTCCGTGGGGTGCTGAGAAAAAGGTGTATTCCTTTGTGTTTGGGTGAAACGTTCTGTAGATATCTGTTAGGTCCATTTGTTTCATGATCTCTGTTAGACTCAATATTTCTCTGTTTGTCTTCTGTCTTGATGATCTGTCCTTTGCTGTGAGTGGTGTGTTGAAGTCTCCCACTACTAAGGTGTTGTGATCGACGTGCGCTATAAGTTTTAGAAGTGTTTCTTTTACGAAAGTAGGTGCCTTTGTATTTGGGGCATAGATGTTCAGTATTGAGATTTCCTCTTGGTGAATATTCCCTTTAATGAGTATATAGTGCCCTTCTTTGTCTTTCTTCATTAACTTCAGTTGGAAGTCTGTTTTGTTTGATATTAGGATGGCTACTCCAGCTTGCTTCCTGGGTCCATTTGCTTGGAAAACCTTTTCCAAGCCCTTTACTCTGAGGCAGTGTCTATCTTTCGTAGTTAGATGTGTCTCTTGTATACAGCATAAGGAAGGGTCTTGCTTGCGGATCCACTCTGTAAACCTATGTCTTTTTATTGGGGAGTTGAGTCCATTGATGTTGATGGATATTAGTGACCTGGGGTTGTTATTTCCCATTAGTTTGGTATAGGTGGTGGTCCTGTGCCTCTTTTGGTTTAGTTGCTGAGGGTTTTTCTATTCCCTTTGTTTTCTTGGGTGGAGTTTTCTTCTCTGGGTTAGGATTTTCCTTCTAGGATTTTCTGTAGGGCTGGGTTTGTGGGTAGATATTGTTTAATTTTGATTTTGTCATGGAATATCTTGTTTTCTCCATCTATGTTGATAGAGAGTTTTGCTGGGTAAAGTAGTCTGGCTGGGCACCTATGATCTCTCAGGACTTGTAGTATATCTTACCAGGCCCTTCTAGCTTTTAACGTTTCTGAGGAGAAGTCAGGTGTAATTCTGATGGGTCTGCCATTGTATGTGACTTGACCTTTTTCTCTTACAGCTTTTAATACTCTTTCTTTGTTCTGTACATTTGGGGTTTCAATTATTATGTGGCGAGAGGAGTTTCTTTTCTGGTCTAATCTGTTTGTTGTTCTGTAAGCCTCTTGGATTTTTATTGGCATCTCTTTTTTCAGGTTTGGGAAGTTTTCCTCTATGATTTTGTTGAAGATATTTCCTGGACCTTGGAGTCGGGAGTCCTCTCTTTCCTCTATACCTATAATTCTTAGGTTCCGTCTTTTCATTGAGTCCTTGATTTCTTGGATGTTGTGGGTGAGAGATTTTTTAGCATTCTCATTTTCTTTGGATGTTGTACTGATTTCTTCCACTGAATCTTCCATGCCTGAGATCCTGTCTTCCATCTCTTGCATCCTATTGTTGATACTCACATCCATAGTTCCTGTTCTCTTCCCTTGGTTCTCCACTTCCTCTTTTAACTCTGACTGTGTTTCCTTTATTGTTTCTATTTCTATTTTCATGTCTTGTATGGTTTTGTTCGTTTTGTACATTTCCTTCTCCAGCTTGCTTGTTTTTGTATGAAAATCTTTCATGGCTTTTTCCTTTTCCTGTTCAAGCTCTGTCACCTTGGCTTGGAGCTCTTTAATGGTGTTGTTCCTTGTTTTGATTTGTAGAATTGTGGCTTCTTTGAATTCCTTCATAGATTTACGTTCTTCTTGCAGGGACTCTATCACTTTCCATAATGCAGAATTGTCAACGTTTTCATGTGTTTCTGTTGGTGTGTGGTCATCCGAATTGGATGAGCTAGGATGGTTCTGCTTTGTTGGAGTCATAATTCCTTGATTTCTATTTTTTTTTTTGACCTTTCGCCATTGGATGCATTTAGCTGTCTGTTTTCTGTGCTTGTAACCACAGTGGATGATTTGGTGCAGGGGATGAGTTACTTGGCTATCTGTCTTGCTTACAGGGTTATTTCAAGGTCACTGTGGTTTTAATCGCCTGAGGCACTGTGAGCTGGTGCAGCCTATTCCCAGGTTGTGAGTAATGGACCGGGATTATTTCACTGCTCCCAATTCAGACTTCCCTATGTTGCACTCTGAGTTATCAGCCTGTAATGGTTCTGATAATATGGGCCTGTTTGCCCAGGCACAGACTCTGTGGGCTTTGTTTGTCGTCACGGAGGCTGACAGGGTCTGGCTCCACACCTAATATGTCTGGATTTTCCAGGATACAGCTATGGACCCGATTTCTGGTTTCTCTCTAGGCTTCTCGCCACAGGGCTGGACTCTGTGCCTGATTCCCTTCCTGTCTGCGCTGCCACGGGTCCCGTGGGTACCCCAAGCCCCGGATCCTGTGGCTGCCTGAGTGGACCTCTCGTCCCAGCAGCTCAGCCGTGGGTGCACAGATCCCTGGCCCCGCCCACGCCTGTCTCTCTCCCCAGATGACCTGCCGTGGACTGGCGGGGATTTGGCCCTGCCAGCCGTGCTCCTTCCCCAGCTGCGCTACTGTGAGTGTGCAGGATTCGGCCCCTCCCGCCCGCCTTTGTGTTCCCAGCTTCCCGCGCTCTCTCGGAACCTTCCGCCCTCTGCTTCAGGAGCGGCTGCGGACCACCCGCTGAGCCCCCTGTTTGTTTCTTGCTAAGCCTTCCACTATCTTGCAAAGTTTTTTAAGTGGGTATAAGTTCAACCTGATGTGTGGGGAGCCCAATAGGCCAGCGATCTATGGCCAAGTGGACCCTGATTCTGCCTGCTGTAAGTTGGGATCGATCTTACCAGGCGCCTCTCCAAATGGGAGTTCCCGAATCCTGGGTTTAGTGGCTGTGAGAGATGGGGAGAGCCTTGCCCTGGGACTTTTAACAGTCCCTTGGGAGCTGTGACTGTTGGGGGGGGGGAGGGTCTAGCCCCTCCGGTTTTTGCACAGTGCCCAATAACTCTGTGTTTTTTATGGCTCTTTTTTCCCCCCGCATTCAAAATGTGTCAGTGTAGGTCGCCGCCATCTTTGCCCCCTAACTTGTTTCTTAAACAGCATCACTGGATGAAACAGATCCCTCCAAGTCCTTCACTTACCCCACTTGTGTGTTGTTGTAACTCTTGGAAGTCTCTTGTTAGTAGGATGTAAGCTCTGGAGTACATGGCAAGACAGCGGAGGAGCTCTTACGTGTCCAGGAACTCAAGTTTACTCAGGGCAGAGCTCTTGATTGAGGGAGGTCTCGCGCCACCCTCCGGTCAACAGTTACTCACTCCCCAGTTAAATGACTGCTAAGTTTAGGATTTAACAGTGACTTTCTTTTACACCTCTGAGTCCTCCAAGCCCGGACTTCCTGCAGGAAGACCGGGGTCTTTTCTATCTGCCTGGAAAAGAGACGAATAAATTGGGGTAGAAGCCTAGCTGGGAAGCAGGAATAGTTTTCGTTTTAGAAATTGGAAATTGAAGGTTTTTGCAAAGGGCAACCGGGTGATGGGGCGTCTCCACTCCAGGACAAACATGAGGGACCACATGAGAGAAGCCAGTATTGTTGGCAGGAGAAGAGGGAAAGGAAAGGGCAAGCCCCTGAGAAGCAGCGAAACAATGCTGCCAAGCTTTCTTTCTACCTCACAGGTAAAGGCTGTTCCAGCTCAGGGGGACAAAGCAAACCAGTTGCCAAGCAACAGGTCTCTGGAGGTGGTGCGAGTTTGCCTGCTGCCATCTACTGGAAGGTAGGTCCTCTTAGCCAATCGATGAACAGTCTCAGTGGAAAAGGCCAATGGAGTAAGCATTCAGGGTGACATCATCCGCCCCTCAGTGCACTGGGACAGTGTAGAGAGTCTTCCCTGTGGCCCAGGACTTGGACTGTAAATCGCAGAAGCTTCACATCCTGAGTCTCTTTGACTGTCCGCGATTGTTGGATAATAAAAATACACGACTGGTATCCAAAACCCATCACCCGGTTGCCCTTTGCAAAAACCTTCAATTTCCAATTTCTAAAACGAAAACTATTCCTGCTTCCCAGCTAGGCTTCTACCCCAATTTATTCGTCTCTTTTCCAGGCCGAATAGCTGAAAATAACCTCAGTTCTCTTCCATTGATCAGGGCTTACGCTCACCAAACTTTACTTGAGTTTACAGCCTTGTCATATGTCACTAAGACACAGACCATCCTCTCATAGGACCGCCTGCCGTAGAAGTAAACTAATATGCAAGTATGTGATTCTTGCTTTAAATACTTTAACAGGCCCTGGCTACCTCCCCAGATGATTTTTTCTCCATCTTGAGCATTTTAAATGTCGACTGAGTTCTCCTATACTACTGTTTCTTCCATTCTGCTTCACGTTTGAGGTAGCCCAGGTACAGAACTGCTATGCTAAATCATGTGTACCAGCTTGCCTGGATCCAGCCATCCTCTCTAAGTTGGATTTCCTTCCTACTTTCTGATGATCAAGTCTTACATATTGGAAGCACCTAAATTCCTCCTCAAAGCCTTTTTGAGCCACCAAGATGAGTTGTGTCTGATTTAATCTGGGTTCATCTTTGCACATTATTACCGTGTTAGCATCACTGATTTTCTTCCCCACTAGAATTTAAATGGTGATATGTTTATTCCTCAACTGCATTCCCAGCTCCGAAGAACATGGTCCAAGAAAGGCATCAAGAGATGACTGAGACGGAACTGAGGACTGAGCAGGATAAAAGATTTGGGGTAAAGAGATAGACCAGGGAAAGTTCTAATTACAAGCAAAGCAAGGCTTTGGCAAAGATGTACAGAGAGAAGGAATGCACAGGAGCTGATTAGCTCTCAGCATATAGGAGGATAGTGTCTAGAGGAGGATGAGGAGAGCAGTCATAGAGCAGGACCATCCTCGCCTGAGAACAAGGGCCCACAGACCAGAGAAGAAGCAGAGCTCAGGAAGGCACAGGTTATAGGCAAAAACCCTAGGGCAACCAAAGGGAAGGTGAAGGAAATGAGAAAGTGCCCACAGCTTGCAGAGCTGAGGAGACAAACAGGTTGGAAGACCTAGGAGCCTTTTGAGAATGGAAAAGATACCTCTTCCTTCCAGGCCGCCTGTGTGGGTTCAGCCATCTTGGTTGGAGACCCTGCTAAATCTGATCAATGGTCCACTAACTGGCTACTCAGCACCTTGATGCTTTATATTCATTCACTTAGCTGCTGGTTTCTGGAAGATGTGCTTTTGTCGTGGAAGCTTCTGATCTGAGAGGGCTCTAGAGCCTTGGTGAGGAGGGCAAGCAAGAGAAAGTGTATTGTATGCATGCCTTTGTTTCTGTGTCTGTGCTTGCCTGGGAGTTCTGCATCTGACATAGGTGCCTAAGCTTGCTACCGTAAATAGCATCAGCTGTTCATACACCTGAATCACTTGAAACTGGAAACTCAAGAGCAGAGGCCAATCTGAAAATAGTCTTGTTTTTCATGGCATGTTATTAAAGAAATGTTAGGTTTTGTTATTAATGAATTATTAGTATTATCTTACGTGTATGGCTGCATATACCTTGTGTATGTATCTGCACTGTATTTGTGCAGTGTCCTTAGCCAGAAGAGGGTGTTGGATCCACTGGAGCTTAAGTTAGGATTGAGCTGCAATGTGAGCGTTGCGAACTGAACTCTGACTTTCCGGAAGAGCAGCCAGTGCTTTTAACCTAAGCGATCACTCTGGCTTCCAAATGCTAGTTTTAATATACATTTCACACATGCCATTGATGTCATGATTGTACCACATCTCCTAAGCTATATTCTTCTCTGTTGTATTCATCAGATTTATTGTGATCATTTTGTTTTGGGGGTTCTCCTGGGTGGGGTAGTTCGTTTTTGTTTCCATCAACCTGATACAAGCTAGTGTCATCTGAGAAAAGGGAACCTCATCTAAAAAAAAAAAAAAACCAGAAAACAAAACAAAACAAAAACAACAAAACAAACCTCCATCATATTGCCTGTAGGTAGGACTGTAGAGTATTTTCTTGATTAATAGTTGATATTGGAGGGCCCAACCCACATGGGTAGGTAGTACCACCCCTGGGCAGGTTGTCTTAAGTTGTAGAAGAAAGCAGGCTGAACAAGTCCTGGGGAGCAAGCCAGTAAGCAGCTCTCCTTTCATGGCTTCTGCATTTGTTCCTGCCTCCAATTTCCTGTCTTGAGTTCCTGCTCTGAATTCCTTAGTGATAGACTGTAAGCTGTAAGATGAAATAACCCTTCCTACCCCAAGTTGCTTTTAGCCATTGTATTTATCACAGCAACAGAAACCAAACTAGGGTAGGCACTAAACCAATTTAATCAGGAAAATTAATCTCTACTCCCAGGTCCTCTACTGTCTTACTTTAATATTTGGTGGTAAAAAGCAGTTGCTTGCGCAAAGGACCTGAGTTGTATCTCAGCATATCTGTGTTTTATTAGCATTTGTAGCCTTAAAAAGTTAGTTCCACTATACTATGTTTTCTCATCTGTTACATGAGTTAATGCTAACACCTTGCAGGGACACTGTAAGTAGTAAGAGAAATAACACCCGTTGGCATAGAATAGCCAACATGTTCCATGGGCTGGATGTTGTGTTAGTGCCTCGTGGAAATCAATTTCACCACCACCCCAAAAACAAGACTAGTAAGTAGGCACTCATGATTTGAATTTACAAATGTAAAGCCCAGAGACACTAGGCAATTGACAGCTATAATGCAGCAGAGCTAGGATGCAAACCCAGCATCTCCAGGTCTGTCACCCATGCTTTTAACCACTGGGCGCACTGCCTCCACTATCCCAGGTTCTATCATGTTCTACAAGTAAGCACTCTGTGTTGCTTTAACAGATTTCTGCTACTCTCATTAGTTAGTGACAGTATCTGTTTGCATCTGTAGTTTTGTTTTTATTGGCTGTTTTGGCTTCATTTTCACCTGTTACTTTTGTATTTTTAAATTTCTTCTTATTTTTGTGATTATAATTTAATTACAACATCTATCCTTTTCATCTTCTCCCTCCAAACTCTCCCATATTCCCCTCTCCATTCTTCTTCAAATTCATGGCCTGTTTTTTTTCACTAATTGTTATTGCATGCATTTGCACATTTATATTTACATGTATATATCAAGCCGTCTTGCATCTCGTTGCCCCTAGTGTGAGAACTCTCAGGCTCCACACACTTGGTCCTTAAATAGGGTCTCCCCTTCTTTCACCTGGCTTCAGCCTAATCTGGGCTCTGTTCACTTCATAAAATGTCAATCCATAAGCCCTGTTTTTAGTCCATATACTGCCATTCAAAATACCCACAGGTGTCAGGCTGATCTTCATACCCTACATTTAAGAGACTGTATCAGAAGCCTTTCGATATTCACTAAATCTAATTTATAATAATCTAACTCCCCTTACAGTTTTGTTTTGTTTTTCTCTTGTAGCTTTCAATACACTATCTTTGCTATGCATACTTAGTGTTTTAATTATATCATAGTGATTTTTTTTCTGCTCTCATCTATTTGGTGTTCTTTGTGTATGTGTTTATATGTGTGTATCTTTTCTTAGTTTAAGGAAGCTTTCTTCTATAATCTTGTTGAAGATCTGGCCATTGATTTGGGATTCCTCTCCCTCAACTTTGCCTATAATTTGAAGGTGTTGTTTTTTTTTTTTTTCATGGTTTCCTACATTTCCTGTGTGGGCCTTTCATGCATTAAGATTTTTTTTTCATATTCATTGCTTATTTGGTCTAGACTAGTGTTTCTCTACCTTCTTAATGCTGCCACCCTTTAATACAGTTCCTCATGTTGTGGTGACCCCAACCATAAAATTATTTTCATTGATACTTCATAACTGTAATTTTGCTACTGTAATGAATCACAATATATGATATGCAGGATGTATTTTCATTGTTACAAATTGAATGCAATTAAATCATAGTGATTAATCACAAAATAATATGTAATTTTTATTGTAAAATACTCATTTGTAATTACAAATAAATGAAATTATGTCTTGAGGCATGGTGTAGCATGAGTAACAGTCTTCATATAACAATGGTAAATTACATTTCTACATCTTGCAACAGAATGAGGAAAAATCCAAGGTCAGTGTAAAGATTGAGATTACTTCTTTCTCACCAGATCAGAAGTTCTCCAGGTAGTCTTTGCAAGAGCACAATGAAGATCATCTTCCACAACAACTCTACTTTTGTATTTAGACTTGATAACCAACAAGCTGGAAAGCCCCGTTTCACAGAGATATGCTGTTGGGATTGGAAGAAGAAGGTGCAACACAGTCTCAAACAGAACAGAATTTGACTACAAACACTTGATCCAGAATTTTGTAACTGGCATTGTTGTGAAGTCTGCTCTCACTGTATCACTGTTAGTGTGCTGAATGAACTCCTCTTGTGCTCAGGAACATCAACTTTGACTGTGCATGGGCTTCTGGCAAGTGCAAATGGGGTATCAGGTAGATTTGGAAAATATGGTGACATTTTGTCTGCATGCATGTACAAATGTCCTTTCACAGAATTATCTTCATAATCCTTTTGTCCAGTTCAATGTCATTTTCCTCAAAGAAAGTAGATAAGGTAGGCAACATGTAAATTTTATTTTCATCCTTTTTTGTAATCACAAAAAAATTGTAATTTTTTTTGTCAAAGCTGTAGTTTCATTTGGAATGATCAGATCTTTTCAGACAAACTGAGACATGCTGCATTTGGTCCTTGCAGTGATAAATTTAACTCATTCAAAATGGCAAAGATGTCAACCAAGTAAGCTATTTTCTGCAATTCCCTTTTTATCACTATAAAGTGCTTCAAACTCTGGTCTTGCTTTCTGATTTAAAAACATTTTGAGTTCATCAAAAAGCTCAAAAACATGTTTTAAAAACTTTTCCTCTTGACAACCATGTCACTTCAGTGTGAAATAGCAGAACTTTGTCTGAAACATCTAACTCATTGCACAGAGTTGACTGTTCAAAGTGCTCACCTTTACAAAATTGACAGAACTTATGACATCGTTCATTACATCTCGTAACTCTTGTAGC
Organism: Lophiomys imhausi; assembly: GCA_907164525.1. Lineage (NCBI taxonomy): Eukaryota > Metazoa > Chordata > Mammalia > Rodentia > Muridae > Lophiomys > Lophiomys imhausi. The sequence continues at coordinate 1,555,471 of CAJQZJ010001058.1, forward strand.
CAGTGTCTTCATTGCTAATATTTGCTGATGAATCCTGCAGTGACTTCTGATGACTTTTGGTGACTCATCCAGTGCCAAACGTTGAAATCCAGTTTGCCATCCTCGCATAGAGGGAGAACTGTCTGTGCAAACACCACCAACCTTTCCCCAAGAGACCTTATGCTCTTTCGGAAATGCACCAATGGCATCAAATGCATCACATGCAGTAGTTATTGTCTCAAGAGGTTTGCAAAAAATAAACTTATCTTTGAAGTTGCCATCATTAATACACCTCACATAAGCCAGTAACTGTGAACAGTTTGTAATGTCTGCAGATTCACCGAGCTGGATACTAAATATTGGAAGTGGAGCAGATTTAATTTCCTGGATTACCTGATCAAGACTATCAGCAGACACAACATCTATTCTTCTGCTGACAGTGTCATTACATAAGGAAACTGCATAACAAATTCACCTCCGATCATAACTTGAATAATGTCTTTGGCTGCTGGCAACAGTAAATCCTTATCAATAGTGTGAGGTTTCATAGCTCTGGCAATTCCTAGTGTCACTAAATATGAAGCTTCAATGGTTGTTATGTTTTATTTGTGGTACTTACCACCAGTGCCAAGTCTGGCTTTCTTGAATCCATCAGCTATGCTTCTGAAATAGTTGGTATCCTTGCTGGCAAAGTCTGCTATCAAAATGGCATTTTGTTTGTTCAACTTCATAAGTCTGCTGATAGAACTTCACAACAAATAACACATTGCAGTTTCTCAATTCCTGATGCAGTTATTGAGATAAAAGCATACTGTAAAAAAAAAAATCATCACTGTATTTTCTTAACATTCTTCTCTACACAATCCATATACATGGGATGGTTTTCTAAGGAAAATAATATATAACAATAGCCTTAATAATACAAAAGATGATTCATGGAATAGTTCAGTCAATACAGTTCATTAAAATTTCCTATGATTTACCATTCTTTGTGTGTGTGTGTATTTTTACATACCTGCTACCATCACAAGGAGGCAGAATTCATACCAACCACAGCTGAAATATAAAAAGATCAAGTAGGGTCCAGATTAAGTTAGCATGGTACGCATGCACGTGCATGCACACACACACACACACACACACACACACACACACACACACACACACATCACAGTAGTTGATTTTAGAGTACATGATTTTATATTACCAGTAATTATAATTCATGAAGTGTCATTTTACCTCCAATACTGCACTTTCACTCAGTAGCTACTCTCTACACATGTGTGAGTGGTCCACATAAGTACAATTTGGAGCCAACTCTGTCTCATACACCTATATTTGTTGGGAGTGTTTGAAAAGGAATTGGTGTAATGATATAATCATGCCAGGTACTCATCTTTGGGCATTATCTGCATGTGGGTGGACCCTCCTGAAGACACATGGAGGAACAGGGTCTCAGTTCCTACAACCATCAGAATTATGTGTTTTCTGATGGTCTTAGATGACCCCTCCCAAAGGGGTCATGACCCACAGGTTGAGAACCACTAGTCTAGACCCTCTATTTTATTATTGAGACTTGATATTCTGTCTTCTGTCTGATTCCGTCTACTTGTAAGGCTTTTTTTTTTTTTTGAATTATCTAGTTGGGATATTGGGTTTTTCATTCAATTCCATCTTCATTTCAGTCTGAATTCTCTGCAATGTTTTCATCTCCCGATTGAATTTCATTCTCAATCTTGGACAATTTTTCTCATTTCCATCAACCTTTTTCTTGTATTTTCTTGGACATCACTCAGGCATTTATTCTCCTTAAGCTCTTTCTCCTTGATTTCATTGAGCTATTGTGAGTGTGTGTGTGTATTTCTTTAAACTCCTTGAATTCTTTGATGAAGATTATGATTCTTTTAAATTTGCTATCCTGGAGTTCATCTAGGCAATTATGATTGGCAACCATTTCTGTAGAACTGGTAGATTTTGGAGAGAACATGCTGGCTCGATATTTCATGTTGTTGGTATTCTTGCAATGAGATCTGGGCATGTGGACTTCTTTTGTTAGTTCTGAGTTTGTTATGGATGAAGCATGTTGTGGAGAAAGGGAAGATGTGTTGGGTCTAGAGGTTGGAAGGGGCTTGGGTGAAATGAAGTCAGACAGAGTATCTGAGGGGATGAATTTGGTGTACAGGATGTGTTCGCTGTTCTAAGTTGGGAGCGTGAGGATAGATAGGTCTGAGGGGAAAGTTTGAATATGACATGGGAGAATAGTGTGGTTTGCCAGATAGTTAGGGAAGATTCTGAGTCCAGCCTAGAGCTCCCCTGAATGGAGGCAGGGAAAGCCAGATTAAGCTGTTACACTGGTTGTGGGACCCAGGTTAAATCTTATGGGTTGCAGAAAATGAGTTTTGAGTGGTAGTGGGTACTCACCAAGTGAATGTGAGGAGAATGTGAGAAGTCCAGGAATTGAATATGGATGGTTGGAGGTCATGGGCTGGGTCTTGGCAGAATCCTAGAGGCTGGCTGTGGAGCAGGAAAAGCAGGTGGGACCAGCCTGTTAGTTTTTGGAGTGTCTATCTCACTAAGTTGTCCAGCCAGGAAAGGCAGACCATTGCTGTGTGGGATAGTGCCCATCTCCAACTTGAGGCTAAAAGCATGTCCTGATTGCACATTATCCATTCATTAAGAATTATCTCTGATTTCTGTAACTTACAGATACATATATATGTATTATCCTATATATTGCTCAAAATGCTTAGCCATTGGGAAATAGTTCATTATGTGTTGTGTTTTCATCCCATCAGGTAGAAAGGAGATTTAAGTAAGGCCTTCTCAGTGTTTTACTTTTGTCTTTTCCTCCTAAGAATGAGCCTACAGGTTTGAGAGGTGAGATTTGTATTCTACTTTTATGACTGGCAAAGACACACACACACCCGCACACACTCCTTGTGCCATATTCAGGGTTGTGAACATGATGGATTTTGTTCTATGGTTAAGTTCAAGGGACATTTGCCTTTGAGAGGAGGAAATTTTGTGGTATGAGCATAATTGTCTAAAGGGAGCCTTAATAGGACTTGGGTCTCCTAGAAATTGTTAGTTCATGAGATGCAAGGGAATCCAGGGATGACAGGTTAATTCTCTGTTGCTAGCATTGGGAATGGAAGAGACTGTGTGATGGTGTGGTCAGCATCCGAGAGTTGCAAGGAGTAACTGTTGCCAACAGCAACAAGAGAATCAGGGTATCTGTCTCCCAACTGCAAGACATGGAGCTCTGTCACAACCCCATAAGCTTAGAAGGGGATTTGAATTCTAGATCACAACAGTCAAGACTCTATCAGATCCTGAGCAGATAAGGACATCAAGCCATATCTGGATCAGGTTGATGGACCTGCTGTTATCAACAGATGCTAAGTTATATGCAGTTTGTGTATACTTCATCTGAAATTCTTAGGACTAGAACCGTTTTCTAAGTTTTTCTGAATTTGGAACATTTACATGTACTTTGCTGGGCATGCACTTCTGAAATCTGAAGTCTGAAATCCAAAATGCACCAAGATTTGAAGCTGAGTTCCATACTAGCAACTCAAAAAGTTTCAGATTTTGAACCCTTCCATATTTTGGATTTTTGGATCAGGAATGCTCAACTTGATTTTATATTGCAGCAATATCAAACAAATACAGTATCTATCTAGAGGACACAGTTACTGACCAAGACATGTCATATCATGGAGAACTGGTCACTTACAGACCTGTGTTTATCTGCTTTACTGCAAAAAAGGACTTGAAACCAGTGACTAGCTATTCCCATGTGACTTCGGACAAGGTAAGGGGATAAATATGGATGAGCAGTCTTTAAAATTCAAGATCAGCTACAGCTCACATACAAATTTTCATCATCCTTGGCGAGCCAGGCAACAGACAGTGTAATTGTTTGACGTATGCAATGTTACTGAAGCTGTCTCCAGCTTTGAAACCAGGCATCCCATCCCCCACCCCTTCCTTTTAAAAATAATTCTTTCCCTCGGGACCTGAACAGATGGTTTCATTTTACTCCAACGAAAAAGACTGTTTTCCTCATCCACCAGGAATATGTCCCAGTACAAAGTGTTAACCTCGTTTGGATTTGAACCCCCATCCTCAAGAGCAAAAGGAGGTGGAGGATCGCCAAATGTCAGCTCAGCTGCAAGAAGTGTTTTAAATCATATTTTGACGTATGTTACGCTGTTAACCAGAAAACTAAGTGCAGCACACATGCTTCTAGTCACGGGTTTCAAATCAGATGATCTCTTCTTTGTCTTGAAGACCTTTTGATGTGCGTTCCCAATATTGAGTTTCTCTGCTTTTAATAATCTTATATTCCTTCCTCAATATAAATGTCATGAAAAGTACTGAATACTAATCTTCAAAGATCAAACAGGAAGAAAGAGGTGGGCAGTCTAAGTCGGTGGCTTGAATTCCTGAAATTTCTCATTTAAAAAAATTTATTTTCACTAATAAAAAGCCTCAGCTGAAGGCATGCTTCACTCCTCTTTTCAAAGTGGAAGCCCCCTGGATTTCAGAATTAATTAACAAAATAATTTGATCTCTCCCTATGAGGCACCTGAGATGCAAGATCCCTAATCTTTAGTTAGAACACTGGCTTTGCTTTGGCCACTGTGACCAGCAGTCCTGGTGTGTCTGGGACAAAGAGCTTGGCAGTGCCAACCTGGAATCGTCTTCTGCAAACTCGCTTGGTTTGTTATGGTTGCTTCAGCGCCATGGTATCTTTTTTCTTTTTTAGTGGGAATTGTGTAATAACTTGATAAAAGCCATTTACTTGTTTTGGAACTTGGCCATTAAAAAGCACCCAATTTGTTTCCTATGACAGGCTGGCACTCAAGCCCCCCACAATCAAAGTTATGAAAGTCATGCTCAGAATCATGTTAGGGGAAGATGCTGGAGGTGTCTGTGATGAAGGTATGCTGGGTCTGCCAGGAACGCTACATGTGCTGAAGTGTTTTAGGAGAACTGGGTCTCCTTTCATTTCCCCACTGGAAAACGCCATCTGTCGAGAGACACAGCATTCATAATGTCTGAGTACAATTGTGGACAGGCGTTTTAGAAGGCACAATTATTTCAGGCTTCCTTCATGCATGCTGTTTTAATATACCATCCCATGATGTTTTCAGTCACCCTCCAGGGGTAGTTGCAGAAATTCACCATGGGTGAGGCTTTGAGGTGACAGTCAGCTTGCAAGGATAGGGATGACATGTTGTTAGGGATGGCTTAGGGATGCTTCTTGAAGCTGTTTTTACTTACTGCATGCTCACGAGGGCTGGTTAGAAGGGACATAATGGAAACGACTGATGGGTGAAGCCCACCCCCCAATTCTTCAGCATCAGTGCTGAGTGTCTGCATTATAACATAGGCATGAATAAATGGATAGAAGATTTTGAGCTCTATTAATGCCACTTGAAAATAATGTATCCCTTTATAAAACTTGTGTAAAGCATGAGGAATTGTAAGATTACTATTTTGTGAGCAACTGCCACATGTCAGATACTTATTTGTTCATATGTATAATTTATGTTTATATCTAAATGTACATATATAGATATATTCTTACTAAATGCTCTGAAAAACAGGTAGTGGGAAAAAAGCTACAAAGTTGTATAGATTAAATTTTCTGAGAACTTTATGTCAGACTTTTTGTCTGTAGTTAAAAAGAGTTAGCTCATGCTAAAGACTTTATGAAACAGATAGAGGCTGGGGTAAAGAAACAGTGGCTGGGTAACTGAAGTTCATATGCCTGTGAGTGAGTAAGAACGCGACCCTTGTTTTCTTGGATGGCATTGGCAATTGAGTCAGGTCCCCAAGTCCAGGAAGCATGCACTTTACCCTCAGCCAAGAATCCCCTCTAACATTGATGCTGTGCTCAGAGCACTTCCTATCAGCCAAGAATCCCCTCTAACAACGATGCTGTGCTCAGACCACTTCCTATCAGCCAAGAATCCCCTCTAACAATGATGCTGTGCTTAGACCACTTCCTATCAGCCAAGAATCCCCTTTAACAATGATGCTGTGCTCAGACCACTTCCTAGAGAAGGGGATAGGGCACCTTAGTTACTCAAGGCCAGCCAGCAGCTCCTGTGTTGGTGCCGTTGAAAATATAGGCTTGTCTTCTTTTTTTTTTTTTTTGGTTTTTCGAGACAGGGTTTCTCTGTGTATCCTTGGCTGTCCTGGACTCATTTTGTAGACCAGGCTGGCCTCGAACTCACAGTGATCCGCCTGCCTCTGCCTCCCAAGTGCTGGGATTAAAGGCGTGCGCCACCACCGCCCGGCTAGGCTTGTCTTCTTTCATTAAGAAAAGGGAAGCCTGGATATGGTGTTCCATGCCATGTCTAAGAACTGACTGCCAGGCACCTTTTATGGTACATTTTGCATAATGTACCATACTCTTGATGGGTTAAAATTTTCAGACGATTGTGACAATAATGAGACTGAGCAATGACTCCTATAGCACAAAGGTACCAAATGAATGTCACTGACCATTTGGCCTTCCCGACTGAGCGATAGGTTGTTTAGTCTAGTATGCTCAAGCTCTATATTTTTGAATTATTTATTTTAAAATATTTGTATTGACTTTTTTGGGCATACTATATACTCTGATCATGGTTTTCTCTCCTCTCACATTCTCCTCACCTACTCACCTATTCAACTTCAGGTCCTTTCTTTCTCTCCATTTAGAAAACAAACAAACAAACGAAACAAATTAGAATAAAAAAAAGAACTAACACAAGAAACACACAAACAAAACAAACAAAATCAGAAAAAATATTTTATGAACAAAACACCAGTAAGACACAAAAAAAAGGACAAAAAATAATTTTGTGTTCTCCATCTATTGCTAGACCTGGGACCTACCCTTAAGTGTAGTTAATACATCCAGTGAGACTCCCTTGGGGAGAACTAAGTTTTTTCTTTGCCAGTGGATGCCAGCTGGAGGAGGCTTCTTGGTTAGGGATAAGAGCTCATGAATGTTTTCTCCCTTTTGGTGCTGAGACTGCTTCTGATTTGTACCTGTGTAGGCCCTCTGCATGCCACAGTCACAGTAAGTTCATATGTGCATCTGTACCATTATGTCTGAAAGACACTGTTTTCTTTGTGTCATCCATCCCCTCTGTCTGCCTCCTTTTTTTTTTTTTTGTGAAGCTACCTGAGGAAAGTGGTTGATGAAGACATCCCATTTAGGACTGAGTGTTCCAACTTGTCTCACTCTCAGGACATTGTTCAGTTGTGGGTTTATGTGTTAGTTCCTATCTATTAGAAGGAGAAACTTCTCTGTATAATAGAATGTCATTAGTGACACTATATTGTTATGGTCCTTTAACAGAATAATAGTTAATTGACTTTTCCCTGATTGTCCATTGGTGTGCTACTATTGCACCAGCATGCAATGAAAGCAAGTTACCATTATAGACCACAAGTTTTATAGCTGGATTGTTGTTTTCTCCCCTGCATGGTGGCATGTAGGATACCTTGCAGTATCATGAATGCTAGTCAGTAGGGATGAAGGCTCCAGGTAGGAACCACCTTGACTTCTCTGTGTTCAAAGAGATATTTAAGTGATATCTTCAGAAATAGGGCCTTACCATCAGTTGTAGAGAGTAACCAAGAGCTTTGATGATAGCCTAGGTTGTTTAGGGGGTTTCCATGGGGCTGCCTTGGCCACCAATTCAACTAGATGTGAGTTTCTATTTATTTCATCTCTGAGTTTGATTATTTCTTGCTATTATTTCTCTTTGTGAATTATTTCTTCTTTTTGTTCTAGAGCTTTCAGGTGTGCCATGAAGTTGCTAATGTGAAATCTCTCCAATTTTTTGTATAAAGATTTATTGTTATGAGTAGACTGTCTTCATTGTGTTCCATTGAAGTAGAGGTTTGAGTATGTTGTATTTTCATTTTCATTCAAAATGAAATTCAAATTTTTCATTTGAAAAAGTGTTTTATTTTCTTTTTAATTTCTGTCATGACACATATTTTTCAGCCAGTGGTGAGTTCTTTAGTTTCCACGAGTATATACTTCTGCTTTTTCTGTTATTGATATTCAACTTTAATCCATGATGGTCAGGTAGGATGATGCAGGGTATTACTTCAGTTAGGGAAGAAATAAAAAATACCACACTACAATCAAATGAAATTAAAGCAGAACTTATCAAAACTTTTAGTATACAGTGAAGGCAGCTCTATGGGGAAAGTTTATACTTACACCAAGAAACCAGGGCCATTTCAAATATTCACATAATCATGTGCCTTGAGATCTTAGGAAAATAAGAAAAGTAAAGCTGAAAAGTAGTAGACAGAAAAAAAAAAGTTAGTGAAATGCACACTAAGAGCAATACAAAGAGTCAGCAAAATAGCCAGTGCTTTGAAACAATAGACAAGATTGAATGACCCTTAACAAAAAGAAAGAGGTCTAAATTAATAAAATTAAGTAAAGAAGAAGATTACTACAGATTACAGTGAAATACAGACTTAAAAGGCAGTACTTTGAATGCTTCTGTTCTAAAAATATGAAAACTATAGAAGACATGGATAAACTCCTAGATACCTATGGCCTACCAAAAATTAAATCAAGATATAACTTAATAGATCTGTAGCAGGCAATGAGATTGAAGTAGTAACAAAGAGTCTCCCAATAAATAAAATCCCGGGACCAGATGAGTTCACAGATAAATTCTATCAACTTTTAAGAAAGGATTAATATTCTTGATTATCAAATTATCCAGCTAAAAAATTCCCCAATTCCAGGCATGAGAAGCCCTTTTTTGAGTTGTTACCCTAGAGACTCCCAAACATTATAGGCCATTGCTATTTTACTTGGTAGCCTGCCCCCCACACTGGGTAGAAGGTAAGTCTCTATTGCTGAAGACTCTATGTACTTCAGAAACTGGACTCAGAGGCCATTGAGCTGGACTCAAAAGTTTCCTTCCTGATGACTAACTTTCATGGTACCAGAAGGCACCATGCAAGCTCTCCAAAGGAGGGAAGCAACCAACAGTCCTGCCATGCTATAACACCCACAAACCACCACAACAATCAACATGGCACCATAACCCTAAAGGTGCAGTAGTGGGATGAATACCCTGGCAGCAACCAATAGCTTTCTAATTTAACTGCAGTCCTGCTCAACAAGAATAAACTCATGTCTGGTAATGGAAATCTAGCCAACTACTTGGGATCAGTGAAGTCATGGATATTGGAGGAGAACCTCCAACTGTCACTATACTAAACCAACACAATCCCTAACTACATTCTAAGTAGTTATTCTTATACTCACAGATAAGTGTAATCTTTACCCCCATCAAGGAAACTTCTCTTTGAAACAAACTATTATAGAAAGAGGTAGGAAAAAAAAATAGACTAATTAAATGATTTACCCAGAATTTATATTAATTGGTTGGCAGTGTTAATCCTTAACCCACCATTATAAATGAATACACACAGACACCAGATGGATTTTAACCTGAATTGTGCAATCCTCACCCATCTAAGTTAGCTCATAATTCTGTTACCCAAATATGACCCCATATATACCTACGTCCCTTTGGACTATTATTCTCCACAGTATGGCGATGTTCCAGGCCATGTGTAAGGATCTTCTTTAATTTACCCCATGGCATGTCCTCCTTCTTTGCTGCTGGCTTCTCCTCAGCAAGCTTCTTCCTCCCAAGATGCTCTCCTTCTCCAAAAGCCCGCACACCTTAGTCCTGCCTACCTCTGTCTTTGCCCAATCTCTAGGCCTCAGAATGTATTTATCCAATCAGAGACAAAGTAAGTAACAGACAGCAAGCAGAACCAATCAACATTTAGAATGCTTAACACCACCCCATCAGAAAACCACAACCAATCAAAATGTAGAGTTGTGCAGGCCAGTTTCAATGGACCATCTACAAAACAACTTCTGCATATACAGTTCATAGAACCTTAGGGAGTGAAATATTTAAGAGTCAGAGGACAGGGAATTCACTATGAGATTGTGCATCCTAGGTATGTCGGATGTTACACCCATAAAATCTTACCCATATATTTGCCTACACATGAAATGAACAAGGACAATAGAGATGCGAAAGTAGATAAAGGAAAGCCTATGAGGCCTCAGCTTATACAAAGTACTACAGACAACTAAGGAGCACTATGAATGGGAGAAATAGTTTTCTTTAGGTACTGTCCAATACTAAATGATCAGTCTTGGGGCTGGAGAGATGGCTCAGCGGTTAAGAGCACTGGCTGCTCTTCCAGAGGTCATGAGTTCAATTCCCAGCAACCACATGGTGGCTCACAACCATCCGTAATGAAATCTGGTGCCCTCTTCTGGCCTGCAGATATACCTGCAGACAGAACACTGTATACATAATAAATAAATAAATCTTTAAAAAAAAAAAAAAATCAGTCTTGAAAACATTCACAGAATTAACATTATACGTATTGTACAGGTTGTATTTATGTATTTAGGAATATAGGTATGTGTATATAAAACACCGATTAATGAAAAAAAAGAGAAATTACAAATTAGAAAGAGAGCAAGGAGGAGTATATGGGAGAATTAGAAAGAGAGCAAGGAGGGCTTTATGGGAGGGTTTGGAGGAGAAAATGATGTAATTATCATCTCAAAAATTAAAAGAATATAAGCATAGGCAAAAACTTTATGTGAGGATTCAGACAGCTCAAGAAGTAAGTATAAGAATTGACAAATGGAATTTCTTGAAATTAAAAGACTTTTGCACAACAAAGGGAATATTCACAGAGAAGAGAGAACCTACATAATGGGAGAAAATCTTTGTTAACTATATACATCTGATAAGTATCTTAACTGAATTAAAACTCTAAAAATTAAATAGCAAAAGACCAATAACTCAATTAATACATGAAAATAAATTAGATAGTTCAAAGAAGAAATAGAAGAAAAATAAGAGAAATAGAAATGGCCAATAAATATGAAAAATGTTCAGCTTCCTTGGCCATCAGGGATATGGAAATGAAAACCACTTTGAGATTCCACTTACCTCAGTGGGAATGGCTATTGTTAAGAAAAAAAAAAATGCTGATGAGAGTATGGGGAAAGAGGAACACTTAGACTTTGCTGGTGTGAATGTAAATTAGTGCTCCTGCTCTGGGAGTTAATATGGAGATTCCTCATAGAACTACACAATGGAGCTACAGTGTGCTCCAGGTATCTAGCAGTCCTGGTTATATCTCCAAAGGAATCTACATCAACACATCACAAAGAGGTTTGCACAGCCATGCTGATTGCTGCACTGCTTATAATTCCAAAAATATGGAACCAGTCCAGGTGCCCATCAACAGGGGATATATAAAGAAAATGGAGTCTATGGTTACCATCAGATTTTATTTATCTATTAGAAAGTGAAATTATGTCCTTTGCAAGAAATGGATTTAACATCATGTTAGGTGAAACAAAGACCCAGAAAGACAAATATCAAGCTTTCTTTTATATTCAAAATTTAGATTTACATATGTAATTTTTTTTACATATTAATAACATTAAAGTAGAAGGCATCAGTGGGACATGAAAGAGAAAATGAGGAAAGGATTACAAATACTACAGTTTTCTCTTATTTAAAATATCCATCCATCCCTCTATATCTATCTCTCTATCTATCTACCTACCTACCTTTCCATCATCATCTATTATCTATAAAGTATCATATGACTAATATCAGAAGCGAAGCCATTTTGGGCAGTGAAGGGGACTGATGGGAAGGGTGGGAGAGTCAAAAAGGGAAATTTATAGGGGATGGTTGTAAGCAAAGACAATGACATGTTTGAAAATGTCACAGTGACACCCACTATTTAGTACACAGTTTTAAGAGCGATTAATTTTCTAGAACTCTTCTGATCATGTGTCCTTCACTGCCTCTGAACAGGTGGAAATTGATCTATACCTTACAGTTCGGCTTGGCCTCAGAACTTGTATTGACAAGCAGCTATGGACTAATAAGCAGCATGTCTCAGCTAAAGTTAGTAGAGGGACTGTGTTTTAGTTAGGACTCTTGTTTTCTCTACACCATGAAATAGATGTCCTTCAGAGACCCTGCACCGGGAAGCCACAGTACACACCTCTGCTGACAGACATGGGTGATGCCTGTTGCTGGTGTGAGTTCCAGTTTGCTTCCAAGGCAGGGAGAACTTGAACACTGGTCTATGGCTTTGTGTAGCTAGTCCTTTTAATGTCTCAGTTTCTAGTCTAGAGCTCAGGTCCATGAAAACTGACACATAGTCTCATTTTCTTCTCATTAAACACTCCATGAGTTTTTATTTTTGCACATTATGATACTGTCTTTTAAAGAGGTCTAGGTAACGTTATCTAATTTTCAGGCAGGGTTTTCCTCTGTAGCAGATGAGAACATTCATTCACATAGTCACTTAGGAAAGGGTCTGGGTCTTGCCCGGCCTGGTCAGCCAGTGTTATGGTACTTACTTATTAAGAAGCCATTCTTGCCGGGCAGTGGTGGCGCACGCCTTTAATCCCAGCACTTGGGAGGCAGAGGCAGGCGGATCTTTGCGAGTTCGAGGCCAGCCTGGTCTACAAAGTGAGTCCAGGACAGCCAGGGCTACACAGAGAAACCCTGTCTCGAAAAACCAAAAAAAAAAAAAAAAAAAAAAAGAAGCCATTCTTAAGTGATTAAAACTCAACTAGTCATAAATATGTCAGCAGTTCTGTCTTCCTTTACTTCTCCATGTTTTTAAACCTTCTGATACTAACTTCCCAGAGGATTGCCTTGACCTCGAATGCTTTGATGGTCTGTAAGGCTCACTCTCCTGAGGTTTCCGTGACCCAGTAATCTTGGCGTTTATGGTAACAAACTTCAGGTGCAGGTCTGACTTGAGCTGCAAAATCCCTTGCGTGTGCTTCCTCACTCCTTTTCCTTCTCTGATCTGGTATTTCCTCTTTAGCATTTGAGCTCTGAACTGAAAAAAAAAAAAAGCTCTCTAAATTAAGAGTATAAACTTCATCCTAACACCATTCTGGATCCCTATTGGTGTCTCCCATTAAGCTTTAGGCCCCTGGAGAGCCAGGCCTGCATAGAGGACAGCTCCTAGGCAGCCAAGCCCTGATGGACCCGCAGCTGAAGTAGAAAACAAGTTCAACCACTTCCACCACTGTCACAGGAAGCAGGGAGAAGGGAGAGGCCTCTGGGAGGCTTCCAGCATGATGTAGACTAGGGGTTGGCCTTACCCTACAGGCAAGATTCCCTGTGTTTACAGACCTTTTTCTTTCTTTCTTTCTTTCTTTCTTTCTTTCTTTCTTTCTTTCTTTTAGGTACAGCACTGAGGGAATTCTTTTCACTTATTTTCTTCAACCATCAGTTTAGAAGTTCAGAAAGCTGACTGCTGAGCTGGGGCAAGGGACTGATATGTAGGGACAACTCCATATGTGGGATGGAAGGGATAAGGGGTAGAGGGTGGGAGGGCAGGACTGGGAGGGGTGGAAAAGAGGGCACTGTGATGGAGATGTAAACTGAAGTAAAAATAAACATTAAAAAAAAAAGTTCAGAAAGCTGTACTAAGAAAATAGCTACCCTGAGCTTGATCATATGAAGGAAAAAGCATTTAGCCAGCATCCAAGAAGGTGAGGGCTCTCTCTCTCTCTCTCTGGCTCCCTCTTCCCTTTCTCGCTTCCACTGTTCCTCTCTCCTTCCCTTGGGTGCAGAAGATGCAGAGCCTCCTAAGAGTTTTCAGAATGTCCTCACAGACCTTTAGCCTGTGCTCATTCATTTTGTTTTGAATGTACTTAATTTTTATTACGGTGTGGGGGTGTATCTGCTTTGGCACACATAAGGTGGTGAAAGCAACTTGGTAGAGTCTGTTCTCTCCTTCCACCTTTACATTGATTCCAGGGGACAGACACAGGCTGCCAGGCTTTTAGGACGAGGGCCCATGGTTTCTGAGCCTTCTCCCTGACCCAAGTGAACAGCTGCAGAAAAATATAACTTTTGGGGAGGATTGTTGGTGATCTTACTCCTAACTTGGTAAATTCTAGGCAAGTGCTTTACCAATTGAACCATATAGCCCTAGCCTCAGAAAAATACAACTCATTATCAAATGGATCTACTTTGGTGCTGTGGTTTTGGGTGACTAGGTTTTCTTTAAGAGGAATAAGTGCTTGTGTACCAGTATGTTACTAAAGATGAAAAGGCCACCCGTCTCTACCCCATTCCTTTCAGTTCTGTAGTTCTTGATCTTCAGTGTCGGTCAGGACCACATGGAAGTTTGTTTTGGGTTTGTTTTTGTGTTTTCAAGAGGCAATTTCTCTGCATAACCCTGGTTGTCCTGGAACTCACTCTGTAGCCTAGGTTGGCCTCGAACTCATAGAGATCCACTTGCCTCTTGGCTCCCTAGTGCTGGGATTATGGTGTCCACTGCCACCACCTCTGCACATGGAAGATGCTTAAAACACAAATTGCTGGGTTCTACCCTTAGAAATGTAGACTTAGTACTTGAGTTAAGGAAGGACTTGATAATTTACATTGGTGACAAGTTCCTGGGTGGTCTTGGTAGCTGGTTCTGGAAGAAACACTAAAATAGGTAATCATCGTTGAAGGCATGTAGAGGGGAGAACTCTCGTCCAGTGAGGAGCTGGTGCTTAATAACAGGCTGTGTGGTACGGTAGTGCCAGGAACCTGCATATGTTGATGATTAGGAACTAGGGGAATGAAGGGACTCAGGATCGAGGGGAGTCTGGAGAGGCAAAAAGAGTAAGTAGGAGTGAAGGGCAGATGCAAGCATTCAAGTGTGAGGTAGAAACCCACAGACCTCACTGTGTTGGGATGTGGTTGCTGTTTTGAGTTTGATGGTTGAGGTGGTGACAAGAACTGTACTTGAAACAGATGGAGGAGGTCCTAAAGGTTTTCCTGTGTTTCCTTCTGAGTTAAACAGCAGAGATGAGCACATCCTCTCAATGTTCATAATGATGCTCATTTTCCTTGACAGTGTGTATTAATTGCTGGATGGGGAGTTCTGTCTTTTGGGCAAATCAGGTTACAGTAGTAAGTTGTGTCAACTAAATGGCTGTATCGCTTTTATTTTACCAACATTGTTGGAATCTAAGTTGGACATGATAGAATATGCACAGCCTAATCTTCTTTAGAGACTGAGAGTGAATTTTGCTAAGTTTGTATAGCAACATCAAGTCAGAAAATAATCCAATTTCAGTTCTATTTCCAATTGTTTACTTTCCATTATAAAGATATCATTTTGATTTTAAAAGTCCAAAGGTTGCCATCTAGAGGCAGATTATACTTGGTTACGAAATCATCAGGACTCTTCTTCTCCTTTGGATCATCAACAAAAAACAATACCCCAATCTCGTTTCCTTTGTAGCCCTGGGGCTTGAACCTAAGGCATCACGCAAGTTAGGCAAATGCTATACTGTATCCCTAGCCCTGTGAGTCTACTTTTAAATTTTGCTTAAAAACAGCACTTAATTGACATAAGACAAAAATAAGAATTGGGATTTCTCTTTCTAAGAAATGTCACTCATTAGAAATACTATGAAGAGTTTCAAAAGCTCCCATAACAGCAATATTCAGGACAAATTTTATAGTAAACATTTTAATAAACAGCAGCATAAAATAATCAGTGTTTAATATCATCTCTGGTGGTGAAATACAAATGCATATATCCTCAATATGAAATAGTCTTTTGCTCATTACAAGTCCATGCTTTTCTATTTGGAATGCCCACACGAACAAATCAAACATCAAGTGATACAGTGATTAAATGCATGCAGTGAGAATAAAGAAAGATATGGTGATATGAGCTATCTGAACATTGCCATTATATATTTGAAGAAAATCTACATTGAGTTAAAAACAAGAAAGGAAATAAGGAAACTGACCAGATATAGATAGGCAGATATATTTTCATGTCTGTGATACAAGCCATAAATGGTTTTGTGCAGAGGAAAAAAAAAACCTGAAAATAAAATCACCTTACAAAACATTGTGAACAAAGTGAGACTTTTCAGCTTGTGAGAAAAGGTACCATTTAATACAAAAGAGGCTGCTTGCTGCAGCATTACAACGCTGTTTAATGCATTTTAACAAGTGGTTTTGAGATTTAGTTTGCTCACCTTAATGGCTTCAGTTATCATAAAAAGGCTTAAAAATAAATGTTATAGTTTTTCATAAAAAAACTAAGTTGAATTTATTTATTTATTTATTTTTACCATAATAATGACTTTCCAGAGAAGGTATGCTTCCTGGCTCATGGAATGCTAATCCCCCTTTTAAGGGATTCCTTCAAAACTTAAGATTCACTGAGACCATGCTTACTCAAAATAAATATTCTTGGAAAACAACTGATTGTCATATGATATACAAAATTGTGGTTTGAAGCTTCATCATTAAACAGTTGCATAGCAACAAAAGGATATAAATCTCCTCTACTCCACTTCAAGAAATGTTACATAGAATCAGCTTATTCACACCACAAAATAGGTCTTAATTTATTGCCCAGTAAATCTGAATATAGCCAACTCTTTTGAGTTCACAGTACCTATAAGTTCATGTTTGTTTAGGAAAACCTAGGCACATTTTGGTAGACAGATTTCCTTGGCCTCTTAAGCAAATTCTACCTTTACAAGCAGAAAGATCAGGGTCTCCCTAACTTTTACATCCCCTCATGAAATATTCGCAGCATTTATTGTGCATCTTGTAAGGCTCTATAGCTTTAAAATTAAAGCAATACGTGCTGACTTTTTTTTTTCTTAGAATAAAGGAGTTATTATTTTTTTTTTAACAGAGGAGAAGTTCAAATCTAAAATCCCTTTCTATGTAGAAGTTGAATCCCACAAGGATTCTGAACTTGGTAAAAGGTGGTTGGCAAGCAGATGCCAGGATGGGCACACTTGATGTCACCCACCAAGGAAGGTAAGAAGGACCAAATTGCTTGTTTGTGAAGTTAAGGAATTCAGAGTTTTGTAATCTTTGAGAGAAGTCAGAAAGTTTTTAGACATCTTATGTTTTGCAAAATAGGATTATTGTCTTTGGATTCTAGCTAGCTCTATGAATAAAATGTTACAGTTTTTGGTGCTACAATATAATCAGTGAAGATCTCCAGAAAAAAAAAACATGAAGAAAAATGAGATTTTAAATTTACTAGCTACTGGTATCATCACAGGGTTTCCTCCTCCTCATAGTCTGTTGACAGGAAGCACTCCTGAGACTTTAGCCAACTTGTAAACAAGCTGTAAGGCATGAGTGTGGGTGTGTTTGCCTCTACCTGTTTTTGCAGCACGAGTGGTCCAGGGAAGCGCCTATAGAGGCCGACTAAAGGAACAACCCATGTTCCTCCCCCATGGATACTGATCCAGGCTGACTGTGCCTCCTTGGGTTCCCCATTCCAAAAGCAATAACCCAATTGTAACCTACAGCCATTTCTAGCATCCCCATCTACTTTCTCTAGGGCTTCTGTAAACAACAGTGGAAAAAGGGACTGTGGAAAAGGCCTTTATGATCAGAAGAGGGGCTTCACACAGACACACTCTACACCATCTCTGAGAAGCTCGGCTCTTGAGAGGGCTTGGACATGACAGAAGTCGTGTCTTGACGGCTGTACAATGAGTACAATGAGTCTGTATGGCTCATTTCCATCCGACATTAACAATGTAGCCTAAAGTTCCCTCTGTGGTGCCAAACACCATGTCCATTCAAACATGCTTAGAGTCTAATCAACACAGTTCCTGAACATCTGTCCTGAAGTAGAGACAGCAGGTAGACAAATGCTACAGTATATACATTTTGGGGGTAGATCAGTCATGGTGACCAAAGGCAAAGAACACAGAGCACCATTTGACGTCCGGTTTTTGGTTTGCTATTTAATTACAATGTTCTGCTCCTCTTCATTGGTTTGCAGTTTTCAGTACTTGAAATGGTCTGTTCCCAAAGACATACCACACACCCTGAAGGAGTGTAAATCCCACAATGCATTATTTTTCCTGCTTGGTGTCTTCCCGGTAAGACACAGTTAAACTTCACAGAAGATACTGGTTGCAATGTCTGCTAAATGAGAACCTTCAATAAAAACATTTGAATATAAACCTTTACTGCCACCTTCTAGGTCCCCCCCCAAAGTGTATTTACAAAAGTCACACACAGTTTTACACTTCTGCAGAAATCATAGATTCGGTGTGCCCATGAATATTGGAGTCCCCAAGCAAAGATGGTTGTTTTGAGTCTATTTTGTAGGGTTTTTGAGATTTGTTGCCAAAAACAGTGATACCCATTCCACCAGGGTGATTTGGAATTGACATGTGTGGTAGCAAAGGAACATTTGCTTCCTGATTGGATCCTGAGGAGGGTAAGCTGGCCACATGGCCAGTGCTGGTCGACCCACTGGCGCTGCTTGGAGACCGACTCTTTGGAGGCGGGCAGTGCTGAATCACCCTGGGAGGCCCTGCAGGCTGGTAGTGGGCAGCTGGAAAGGCTGCATATCCAGGAGGTATTGGGTATCCGTTGATGGGAATAAAGCGCTGGTTCTGAGGTATCGCTGGGCCAATGAAACCAGCAATCTGGCCTTGCGGTGTAATTCCCTGGCTCGGGAACATGTAATTGGGAAATCGGGTGTTGCTGAGGTTACTCACAGGGCTGGCACTGAGGGAGGTTGTCTGCGTGGTGGCATTGCCACCCGAGGGAGTGGTAGAGCTGGTGTGACTTGAGAGGCCCTCCCAGGACCGAAGTCGGACATGGATGTCTTTAAAGCGTGGTCTCCTAGAAGGAATCTCATTCCAACACTCAGTCATGAGGCTGTACATTCGCGGCGGGCAGTCTTCAGAACACGGTAACAGCTGTCGCTTTCGCACCATTTCAATCACTTCCTGATTACTAAACCCATAATATGGCTGGAGTCCGAAGCTGAAAATCTCCCATAACACAACCCCGAAAGACCAGATATCAGAATCAGAGGAGAATTTGCCATACATGATGGCCTCCGGGGGCATCCAGCGAATGGGCAGTGAAGACTTACTCTGCACCCGGTAGTAATCGGCAGAGTAAATTTCTCTGGAAAGCCCCAGGTCTGAAATCTTTACATGCAGTTGCTCTCCAATTAAAATATTGCGAGCCGCAAGGTCCTTGTGCACGAAGAAGTGACTAGAGAGGTATTCCATGCCAGCTGCAATCTGAATTGCAATGTGCAAGAAATCTCCATGGTCCAGGCTGGATTTTACTGTCCCGTCTTCATCACTGCTACAGCCAACATCGGAATGTGGGGACCGCATGATGAGAAATTCATGGAGATCGCCCTGGTTTGTATACTCAAAGAGCATACACACAGGTTGTTCCTGGGTGACGGCACCGAGGAGGCATACAATATTGGGGTGGTGTAGTTCAGCCATGAGAGAGGCTTCCTGTTGAAATTCTGTCCACTGCTGGGGGTTGTTATAGTCTTTCAAGGTCTTGATAGCCACCAGCTGTGCATGGTCCATGCCTGGGAGGTAGAGATGGCCCTTATAGATTTTCCCAAAGGTACATTCGCCCAATTCCTCCATGAAACGTACTGCAGAAAGAGGCAGCTCTTTAGCCTTGCTCTGTAAGAAAGGAAAAGTGTGGTTAAAATAAGACATCTTGGCACTGAAAGGAGAGGTGGGGCATACATAAAGGTAAAAATATGGGATCCTTGTGTTGGAGGTATTGGTAAGCTGCTTGCAATTCCCTGCAGATCAAGGCTTGTTTATGTAGTCCTGTCCATTATAGGACTGAAATGACTCAGTATCTCCCTGGAGGAGACTGGTTGAAGAAACTGGGTGTGGTGGCAGATGCATGTAATCTTAGCATTGTGGAGTCTGAGGCAGGAAGACTCAGAGTATCTTAGACTATCCAGTGAGCCCTATCTAAAAACAAACAAACAACAACAACAACAAAAAAACAGGAACAAAATCTCAAGAGATCAAAGAAATAAGTAAACAGAAAAGGGAATGGGGGACAGAGGCGGGGGCAGGTAGAGGCATGGTGACATGTGACTACAATCCTAGCATTCAGAGAACAGAGGTAGAAATATCTGGAGTTTGAAGTGAGACTGGGCCAAAACCCAGTCTCGAGAAGAGCTGGGAATATCATTTAAGGGTCAAAAGTGCCTTCATTTGCAAACTCCTAAGCTTAATTCCTAGGCATAAAAGAAGTGTGTGTGGGGCTACTAAATAGAATATTCTAAAGTTGTGGAAAAGAACAAGGGAGCTTTCTATGTACCAACATGGGATAGTTTCTAAAGCCCTACTGCTTTTAGTTCAACATGAAAAGTCAAGTAGCTAATGCCATACATAACCTTTATATAAAAGAGGAGACATAGAAAGAACCTGTACATATTTCTATGTATATGCATAAGAAAATATAGAAAACTGATAAAAGGAGACTCAGAATAGCAATGGTTATTAGGTAGTCAGAAGTGGGAATTAGAATAGGAAGTGGAGGTAGATATTTTTCATCTCATGCTTTTTTTTTATACTTTAAAATTTTAAGACTAGGATAAATAACATTAGAGAGTAATTAAATCTAAAATCATAGGTTAATCTTTCCATCTGACTAATCAGAAATCTCTTTTCTGCCATTATAGTTCGGCCTACTATTTTGTTTACATGGTCTAGATCAGTGGTTCTCAACCCTTCCTAATAGAGAGATCGTTTAATACAGTTCCTCATGTTGTGGTGACCCCAATCATAAAATTATTTTTGTTGCTACTTCATAACTGTAATTTTGATACTATTATGAATCATAATGTAAATATTTATACTTCTGATGGTCTTGGGCAATCCATGTGAATGGGTCTTTCTACAACTAAAGGGGTCATGGCACACAGGTTGGGAACTGTTGGTATAACAGGTTGAAAGTAAATAATTTTGCTAATGAACAGTGTCTCAGTTCCTAAGACCATCAGAAATATGTGCTTTCCCAGTGCTGTGGCCCACAGGTTGAGAACCATTGGTCTAGTTGTTTCTTCCTACTTTTGGTTTCAGGTGATTGAATCCAGGGCCTCACAAATCATGCTAAGCACACTCTACCACTCCACTCCTTCCTCAGCCTCCAGCATGTGATTCTGTAGGACATGATGGACTTCCATTGGAGAGAAGGTATGGCAATGAGAAATGTAATCAATTAACCTGACTGTTTTTCTCATAGCATGGGGCGATATTACTTTTTTTGGTAAGAGTAACCCAAGGTGAATCCTTTCTGCATGATGTTGAGTAAGGGTTCCCATGATAGATAATGGTAGTGAAATAACCTAAAGGAATCCAATGGATGCCCTGGCCTCTTAGACAGTAGAGTAGGTGTTAATCACTTTTTGACCTGAACAGGATTTCCAGGTTTTGATGGTAGAGAAGGGTAAGGGATTGAACAATAAAATCTCTCTTAGGAAAAAGAGAATTAGGACATAAATCAATGGACCATCAGAAGGGGAACAAGAGCATAGAACTGGAGTGCCCTCTTCTACACAGCTTGAAGTTAACCCATAGCAAGAAAAAAAAAAAAGTAGAATTCAATGAGTTTTGAACTCAAGCAAATCTGGGTTTGCATCTTGGATCTTCTGTTTTCTACTAATACTAGTTAATCCCTGAATAACACTTAACCAATATTAACTGACTTAACACAGGCCTGCAGGGTAGGCCCTATGTAGTGGCTGATGACCTTGAGTTTATAAACTTCTCTGCAGCCATCCAGAAGTGGATTGAATTTTGTGAATGATTTAGATCCACATACAGCCTTAATTAGTTCTATAAGTAGGCGATAAGTTGAGAAGCCTGCGGACTGCTCCTCTATCTGGGATGTGTGGGTAGAGGCAGAGATCTTTAGAAGTAGTTATTTAAATTATTAACCAGTGTTTAGATTATAGTTAATGAGTCGGCTGGGTTAATCCTTAACCAGCCATTATAAATATACACACAGAGACATAAGATTGAGTAGATGAAAGAAGATCATGCCACAAGGCCTGGAACATTGGCATAGCATGGAGAAAAACAGCCCAGGGGACATATGTATATATGGGGTTATATTTGGGGACTAGAATGAGCTAGCTTAGATGGGCCAAGATTGTTCAATTTTGGCTAAGGCTTGTTAAATCCATCAGGTGTCTCTGTGTGCTCATTTATAATGGCAGGTTAAGGATTAACACTGCTGACCCATTAACTATAATATAAATACTGGTTAATAATTTAAATAACTACTTCTACAAATGGCACCCCAGGTTGGGTGCCACCTGAAACTGCAACCTAGTATAACAATGTACAGTTATGAATAAATATTGCCAACAAGGTTGCAATGATTGTTAACAAGTTTACAGTTTCAGAGATCAGGTGGGACAGAGACAAGAGGGGGCCCAATTTCTGGGAGCAGGACAAGATGTGGTGACCAGGACCTTGGCATGGGCCTGGCCTATAGCTCCCAGTCTTTGGAGCTGTCATTCCCCTCTACTGGGTTAGGTAAATTCCTTCTGTCAGATTCACCATTGCAAGAACTCATTTTTTCACTTTACAAGTGAAGAAGGGAAAAAAAAGAAAGAATTGAGAGTACTCATGAAAGCCATTTTGAAGCTCTGGGCAGCAAAGGCAGGCCGAGCAATGACTTCAGTGGCTGAGCAAGGCTCTGAGGCTCACCTGAACTGGAAGTAGCGGATGGCGGTGGTATGCCCTAGGGTGCTGCAAATGGTTCTTTCATCCTATTCATACACACAAAAGGCTAAATTTTGACTTAGTTGCATCTTGTCATATCAAGCTAGGCAGCATGCAGCTAAGTGTATCTTCTCTAACTTCTCTAAGGAACAAAAGGTTTACAATAGTCACCCTAAACCAAATTTGAGCATTTGCTCTGGGAATGAGTAGGGAAACACCTAAAATGGCAGAGTTCAGCACTGCTTTCCTTTAAAACACCTGTGCAGCAGCTAGGCCAGAGAAAACTCAGAAGCACTGACTCCAAGCTTGGTTTCAGGGGAGCCATTTACACAGTGATTTGCATTTTTAAAAAATGCTCAAGTTACTTGGTACAAATGAGTCTTAACTACAGACTCATTTTCAAATTTTACATAAATCCTAAACTAGTTAAAAAATCATAAAACCCCTTAAAAGAAGCCATCAGTAGACTGCTCAGAGATGGCAGGAAATTAGCTGTATTGTTAGGGAACAGATGGTTTACATTACACAAACCCTTTAGGCTAAACTTGTTTAGGTCTGGCATATTGTAAATTATATTTTAGTAATGAAAGTGAAATGACCTCTGCTTGACCTCAAGTGGGGTTTGTCTGTTTGAACCAATGCGGTGGAAAACTATGAAAGAAAATGAAGTCATAAAGTTTTGGCAGTTCAATTTTGGCTCATTTCAAGTTAAGGGGTTATAAATCTGTTTAGTTTCTGTTTGACAAGTATTTGTCATACAGGGATGTACAAAATGTAAAGAAGTGTAAAATACACACGAGGCACAGTGCCAAAGTAAACTAAGTACAAAGGCACCCTAGAAAGAACAGGGTCCCAGCTCCTATCTCTTCATCACTCCCTCCATTAGTTGAATGACAAGATGGGCTGCGTTTATTATATGCTGTAAGGCAATTAAGTACCTTAAAACCGAAACAGGCTTTCAGTTTAAATGTTAACATTTTTACTTCTCAAAGTAAACACACATCTGCCTCAGTTCGGCTTTAAAAATTATATAATTTTTGATGGGGGGGGGGAGGAGGGGGAGGTTGATGCATTGGCCAGGTTCTGATAGGGCTTCTTCCCCGAGTCATTTCTGGAGAAGAGTGGAAAAGAGCTCTTTGCAGAAAAAGGAAAGGGAAGAGCATTTAAGTTTGACTCTGTTTTGTATCTGGTCTCATTCTGGCTAAGACACAGATCCTAAAGCCAAGATGATGATGGTGGCCTTTTGACTGAGGGACGAGCAGTAAGTGGGTTGTCCCTTCTCCTATCTCCTGGTGTATGATGCGGAAGTGATAAGCCATGCGCAGAGTTTTAAAACTGCTTTTCTGATAGACATGGGCACAGAAGGGTAACACTAGCCATGTCAACAACTCCATCTTTCTACATCAGGGAAGCTTCACCTCAGGTGAGAATGTGATTGAAGTGACGCTTCAGGCAGGAGAGCTGATGGTAGGCTTGCTATCAGATTACCCTAGGAAATGAGGTGTGAGGGTCTGTGTGGCCCTTTCCATCAATAGCAGGAATCTCCCTTTAAGACTTCCCACCTCTGTGCACCAGAAGGAACTACAGTGTAGTATGGGAGGGGAAGGGAGCCTAGAGCTGGAAGGAGGCTCCAATAGTGGGTACTAATGGAAGACTGAAATTCATATCCATAAGGTCACCCTGAAGCTTCCCTCTGCAGCCCCTGCCATCCCTGTCACTCAAGGGAAAGTCCCTTTCCATGTTTTGATGACCAGGCCAACTGTGGCCCCATGGTGTTTTGTTTTGTTTTTGAAGCACGTTATTTCTGAACACAAGCATTTGCAAAGGCAGAGAAGGTTCCACACCATGGCATTAGTGCTTGCCCATCTTCAGTGATGGACGGGCCCTGGCCCTACCAAAATGAGAGATGTAGTTTTGGTAGTGGGATGTAGGGAGGGGGCTTTACCAGGTCTGCCCTCTCTTTGGCAGCACAGTTTTCTCTGAGATCTGTTTGCCTTGGAGACAGATTCCTTTCTGACTCTCAAGTACCAACCAGCACATCTCCACCAGGTAGGCATCAGATCTGCTTAGACAATGCACTTGCTAGAGCAATTCTGACCCAAGAAAGGTGTTACAGAGGTGCTCTGGAAATGCCAGGTGGAAGTAGAGTACAAGTTACTGACCGGTGAATAGCTCCTAGCTTATACTTTGTCCTATACTGTATTAACAGGCCCTGTGGTATTAATGGGCACCAAGAATCAAGGTTCTTGATATAGCTTGAGCTATGTCTTCAATGTAAAGCCAGTTACTAAGGATGTATTTCACTGACTGGTAATATCATGCCACACAACTGATCCAATCTATATTAGTATACTGAATCCTATGATAACAGATACTAATACTCTGAAACAGCCAGGGTTTACCTACTGACTTGAATGTGAGAGAAAACACAGCTCCTACATTAATGTCTTAATCTTGACCTATAACAGCCATATATAAAATTTTGTCATGTGCTAAACATTGAGCACAAGAATGGTTGATTATATATATTTAATATTACATTATATAGAATATTAGTATATATGTATATATAATGTCTTCCTCATATGTTAGGCTCGAATGGCTAGTTGAGGCTCAGTTAAACTTCATCATTGGATGATGAAGCCAATATTCAAATCCAAGTAAGCCTGATCCCAAAGTTTGAACACTTTTCTGGAAAGGGATGCAGAGTTTTTCACTTGATCCCAGAAAGACTCTCTGTCTTACAACCATGGTGAGTATGGGTAGCCACATGGAATGTCCAAAGCTGAAGAATGTTCTGGTCTCTGAGCTCAACCTTACACAATGGGCATTCTGTTGGTTACTGAGTAAGTGAACACAACAGAACCTAGGGATGGCACCTTTGACTGAAATGTACACAAGAGCCTGGGAGATTATTTAAATGGGAGGTGGCTTAGTATGTGATCTCTGCTTGCCTTGAGAGCCCACCTTCCTTTCTTATATGTGCTCTTGGTTCTTAGGTAAACAACGTTGGGTTTGTGAAACATTTGGCTCCACTCATAAAACAGAGACGACTACATTGTAAAAGCCCAGCAGCCAGCCTTTGGGAAGGTTATGGACAGTTCCAAAGACTACAGTTGAACTACGAGGCTCCTGGCTTATACCAGCACATTCTAGTGGAAGGTTCAACCCTGGCATTGCCACATTTAGTCAGAGATCAGGTGTCCGTCTCTGGAAGGGATGAAACTTTAGAAACACTTCTTTTCTCTGCAACTGTCTGACCCTGAGTGTTTGGTGGTGACCAGTATTGATTCTTGGAGTTTCCTTATAATGTCCATGGGTACGTTTCTTTTCTGTTCAGAAAGGCAACATAAAAGATGTCTGTATTTTTTTTTTAAGTAGGTGTGTGTGTATATGTATGTGTATGTACATGTGTGCATAAGAGTGCAGGCACCTGTGTTTAGAAAAGGGTGTCTGATCCTCTGGACTGAAGTTATAGGAAGTTTTGAGTTACCTAATGTAGGTGCTAGGAATTGAACTCCTGCCTATTGTAAAACATGTTCCTCACTACCAAGCCATCTCTCCAGCCCTGGGGTTTGATTTCCAGTCACTAATTTTGATACCAGATTGACTATTCTGTTCCTATGGGCTCATATATTTCAGCAAACATGAAAATTAAGGCAGTAGATTAAAAGAGGAAGTCTTTGGACACTGGACACCTACAGACCTGGGTTAGAGGTTTGGGTTTTCCTGCTGGCTATGGGACTGTGGGGAAACACTAATCTCAAACTTCATTTATTTCTCACCCCAAACTTAGACTGAAATGATAATTTCTTCCCAAGGAAGTTATGCGAAATCTGTAATGATACCATAGCCATACCTCAGTGATGAAGTACATCAAGCCAGCTCATTCATGATCCCTATTGACTGGGGCCCATACCCTAGAAGCAGTTTCTGGACAGGGGGTCTCCAGCTGAAGTGAGGGAGTGGATGCCCTCACAGCAACCCTAATGCTGGAAGTGAGGCAAGATGTTATGCCATCAGGACGGGCACCAGCAATACCACAGCTATCCAAAGAGTTAGGTCTTAAATGGGTCTTAACTGTGATTCTCTTGCCTCTGTTTCTTCCAAGTTGGGCTGGGGCTGATGGATTCTTCTGCTTTCCTCTAAAGCCACACTGCCCTATTCAGAGCAATTGGCTTCAGAAAGGTTTGTAGTTATCACTGGAACCAAAATAATAGGAATTTCTAGCCATTTCAGCCTGCGAGATGCCTGACACACTACCTCAAAGTGTCGAAAACATTCTTCTTAAGTACTATTTTTATCTTTTCTTCACAGGTGAGAAAATAAAGGTTCAGAGAAATGCTGAGTAAATGATTTGTTTAAGATCTCATGCCAGTAGATAATGGAGCCAAGATCTGTAATCCAATCTTTCTACCTCTAAATCCCAGCTCTTTGAAGACTATCAGACTACCTCCCAGCAGTACACTGGGGAAAAAAAAAATGTGGCTCGAACAGTTAGACTCAGACAATGGGGATTCTGGGGTGCCAGGATGAGCTTCAGAGTTTGAGACTGTTCCGTTGGAGTCATTTCATCCAGGAGGAGCTACAGGCCCACCGGGAGAATGGAATGAGAAAGAAGAAATAGAAAAGAGATATTTCCCTCCAGGGAAGTAGAGGCAGCAGCAGAAAAGGGAATGAAAGGAAGGAGACAGGAGAAAAGCCAAGGGGAAAGAAAGGATCTTAAGATGGTGGTTAAGACTATCAATGAGCCGGGCGGTGGTGGCGCACGCCTTTAATCCCAGCACTTGGGAGGCAGAGGCAGGCGGATCTTTGTGAGTTTGAGGCCAGCCTGGTCTACAAAGCGAGTCCAGGACAGCCAGAGATATTCAGAGAAACCCTGTCTCGAAAAACAAAAAAAA
>CAJQZJ010001058.1:1585753-1627378 GCA_907164525.1 Lophiomys imhausi
AGCTGTTAAATGGTCTTGTTAAATGGGTTTTGGAGGTTAGACCCAGGGACTTCTCTCTTTTGCTTTTCTGTATCCTCCTTTCTCTCCTATATAGGAGTGAACAGACTTGAGAAAAATGGGACATAGACATAGTATGGGAAAGATCAAGAAAAAAGGACAAATTATTGAATATAGCCTTATACCTTTGTATACTGATACAAAATTAATATTATTAATTGGTATTGATCATTGTATATTAATGCAAAATTAAGATTGTATAGGGCTACATTGGTATTGATCTTTGTATATTGATACAAAATTAAGATTATATTTGGCCACAATGGTATTGACCGTTGTGTATTAATGTAAAATTAAGATTGTATTGGGCTACATTGGTATTGATCTTTGTATATTGATACAAAATTAAGATTATATTTGGCAACATTGGTATTGATCTTTGTATATTGATACAAAATTAAGGGTAATGTTTCTTAAAGGTATTGTTCGTAGTAATACTTAAAAATGAAATGTCAAGTTTTGACCTCTCGCTACCAACTGACATAAACTGTTTATAATAATTAAGAAACAGAAACTAATAATCATGAAAACATGTCATTTTGTTAGTTACTATGACAGTCTATCACAGTTATTTTCTAAGCTATTCAGAAATCAAGTTGCTAAGAGACAAGCAATATTTGCTTATCCAAATATAAGAGATAGATAGGGCATCTTCAAAAACCTCAAGAGATCTGCAGAATATGGCATTCAAAGATGTTTTCTTAACTTAAGATTTTTTGATATCGAGACATGTCAGCTCCTGACAGCACCTCCTATTCTACTCCAAGTAGAAGATGAGCATCGAAGAATCTCCAGTGGGAGATGATTGAATTGGTGGTAAGCCATTCTCTTGGCAAGAAAAACCCCTTGCTTCAACTGTAGACAGACTTCTGTCCAAAAAGGACAAAACTTGGAAGCAGATAAGTCGACAGCCTAGCTCTGCCAAGACAGGGTAGGTAAGTCCTTCATAATTCCTGCTCTACAATCAATGTCGGTCAGAGAAATGGAGCCAAATGGCTGAAGATTGATGCTGTAATGTATGGAGAGAAAATGGGAACTGTCCAGGCAGCCACTGGTATGTCATTTTTCAGTTTTGGAAGCTGCAGGCCCTGCACTTCCTATATAATCAGATATATTAATCCTTCTCAGGTCTCTGAGGTGGTTGAAGAATAGATAGCTAGAGTCTCATAGTTAAATTTTGAGTTGTTTAGGAATCAAGAGGGTGTTCTGGATCTAAGAAGATATTTTTAAAATTATGAGGCAAGTTAGTATGAAAGCTGAGTTAGATATAGAACTTTAAACTCATGGAGATGGTTAGATAGTAGAATGTTAAAGTCAGGTGCCAAATACATATGGACTGGACATTGGGAATGTATGCTAAGCCATATAACTCTTATAATTGTGGCCTATTTATTTCTGTTGTTTTGTATTGTATTCATAGTTATAAGAAAAAGAACCATTTTTGGGCTGAGAGGGAGAGCTGTTGGGGGGAAAAAAGAAATACCTTAAACTAAAAAAAAAAGAAGGGAAGAGGATGGAGGGTTGAGGGGGAGGAGGGTGGATGGGACTGGAGGGGGGAGTAGGGAGGGGATTGTGATTGAGATGTAACTTGAAGAAATAAAAAATAAATTATTAAAAAAAATGTCTGTGAGTTTAGCCTGTACATACGTCTGCACCATGTGTATGCCTGGTGCCCATGGAAGCCAGAAAAGGGCATCAGATCCCCTGCAACTGGAGTTACCAGTGGTTGTGAGCTGCCATGTGGGTGCTGGGAATTGAAGCTAGTTCCTCTGGAAGAGCAGCCAGTACTCTCTACATGCTGAACCATATCTCCAGCCCCTGACTGGGAAAGTTATCGAGGACAGTTCATTACAAAATGGTATGACACCTGGAAAGGAGAGATGTTCAAAAAGGGCAGCCAGACCACAGCAGGGCCTTGAAGATCTGGTAAAAGAGATAGGTCCAAACATTTAGACAAGTTTCAGTACATTCAGCCACTACCCTGATTGAAGAGGAAAGACAGAAGTGTAGCCAGCCTCAAAGTTGAAAAACAGAGCAGCTGGCAAGAGATGAGGGTGAACTCATCTGAAGCTGTAAGCTTCAGAAAACTAGGCAGCTACAGCTCTCCCCATCAGCCCAAAGCTGGAGGAGTTTGATCCTAGAGCTCCCTGGACTTGGGCTATAACCTGCCTAGGCCTGCCCTCCTCTCTTGGTGCCATTCTCCCCAACCTCTTAGTTGCTACACCTGCCTCACTAACCTCAGATGGGTGAGGAAGCTGAATATCCTGTCCCTGCTGGGGAACATATTCCACAGACCTTTTCTTTCTTTCTTTCTTTCTTTCTTTCTTTCTTTCTTTCTTTCTTTCTTTCTTTCTTTCTCTCTCTCTCTCTCTCTCTCTCTCTCTCTCTCTCTCTCTTTCTTTCTCTTTTTTAAAAGATTTTTGAGGATTGTGAGATTTTGGGGAAGTGGAGTCAGAGGGAAAGAAAGAGATAAAGGAAGTCAGTTTCCAGGTTCCCCATTTTCTATAGGACTCCACCAAACCAAAGCACCCAAAGAAATAAAACATCCAAAAACTCCCATAAACTATAAAATTCACAATGCGATACAGAAAAACCTTGCTTACTTTGGGCACCACTTGGAAAACACATGAAAAAATGAAGCAGTTTGAAACGTTTTGCTGAAAAATGGAAAAGGAAGAAGAGGAAAACAAACCAACAAACATAGCCCACTGACAGACAGAGTATACTTCTTCCTCTGAAGAGTGGGGAAGGGCTAGTAGGATTCTTAGAGGCTCTGAGCCATGAAAAGCTGCCCCACGGAGATGGTCCCACCTCCTGTCTGCCTTCGCCTCTGCTAAGCCACCTCTCTGGTGAACTGGGGCCCATCAAGAGCCTTTCCTTGCAGCACCCCACCCTATCTTTCTCTGGGGCCCAGGCCCACCTTGCAGCCAGTCTGTCTGCTGCAGCTGCTTATTGTTTTGGAAAGACGGATCATTTTCTAATCTCTAGGAGAAGTCTCTTCTTAATCCAAACACTGAGGGGGGGATGCTAGCAATTCCACTAGTGAGGAAAGAGGGAAACAGATAGTTTCAACCCTGAAAGGCACATTCAGTTGGATAAATACGAATATTGGGGGTCTTTGGCTTTTAAATAGGACAAGGAAAAAATTGAAGAATGCCAGCATCGATCCTTCAATCTCTTTTCATCTCTGGCTCCAAATGGCCTTTCCATTTGGCTTTGGTAGCATGCTTGATCTCATGGCTTTTCCCTTTCTTATGTGTGTCCCTCCCTCTTAGATTTTATAGGCACATGCAATATTTATGTGGTAGTGACCTTTCAAAGAAGTCTTAGAGATTGACTGTTTACATTTAGGAATTTTCTTGAAGGGCTGCAAAGCCCTTTGGGCTTCTTTCAGGAAAGGCACTTGGTAAGAACCAAAACAAACAACGGGTAACCCAGAGCCAAATCTCTTAGGGGAGGAAGAGGGGAAAAGATAGCACTTATTTTGTTGTTTATTTTTCCCTCCCCCAACACAGTCAAGTGCTTGAGCCAGCCCTACTTCCTGGCTTCATCCAGAAGACCTTGTGAGCCATTTTGTGACTAAATTCCAAATCCTGTATTGGAGAAATCTCCACACTGGGAAATTTTGCAAGGGACATGTCCAAAATCAGTCAGAAGCAATGAAAACAATGTGTGCCCCATCGAGTCCCATGACAATATCTCTTATGCGTGTTTCTTTGATCATGGAGGGTGGAGAAGGATTTTACTCAGGCCAACTTTTACAAGTTCCTCCTGGCATGGGCATGGTGTTATATCACTCTTAATCCTGGTCTCTTCAAGCTTTCTGAGAAGTTTAGAATTGGAAAATATTCTATTCACATTTTATATCCACGGATTATTGAGCCTTTGATATTGACTGTGATATTTCATCTGTTATTTTGGGGTCTAGGTTTCCATATTTATACAACAGCACAATACTTTATGAAATACCTATGAAGATCACATGTGATCATAGAAATAAAAGTTCCCAGTATTGATAATTTGTCTTGGTAATTTGTATTAATTAGTATATACTAACATTCTTTGTTTATACCACAGAGGTCTCTGAATTTTTCTTTGAAAAACTTTAATTCAGGGATTCCTGCCTCCAAGAGACCATGCGTTACGAGCAAGTCTCCACTAGGACATAAGGTAATGAGCAAGGCCTATCTATAAAATGGATTTTTTTTTTTTCTGAATGGAAGTCACTTTTCCATGGATTCCAGCACAGTTGTCAGGACTCTCTTCCCAGGACAGTGGCTACTACATGCTGTGCCCAATGCACCCACCCAGTTGAGTGACACAGAAGTGAGAGGGAAAGAAACTCCCAGAACAATGGCTGTTGCATAGGAATCTTGAAGGTGTAGCATATGTAAAAGTATTTGCAAAGCCACGGGTGCTCTGAGAATGTGCACCAATACCAGCCCCTTCTCTTTCCTTCACCCTTGTAGTAGTATGAAGCAGAAATTAAGTATAGCATAACATTAAATACGATAATGCATGCAAACCAGCTAGCCAGAAGCTGGGATTTCAAAAGCATGCCTCTACTCCCAGTCTACTTGACATGAACTGATCTCTAGGGTGTACTTTTTTTTTTTTTAAATAAGTAATAGAAATTTACACTTAACTAGTGAGTAGGTTTAGCCTAAGAAACAATATTTGAGAGTGATTTTTTGGGATCCAAAGAACCTGAAAACTTTACCACCAATATCAAATATGACTTCGTACCTGCAAATGTGTTTTGAAGACTTTTTTAAACAAATGTCTACAACATTAGGCAAAATAAAATAATATGAGATGTGATAGTCTCCATCCATCATTCCACTCTACTGAATAAGCAAGAAGATGAGTTAATCTGAGTGTGAAGATATTGTTTTTCCTAAAAGTTTATTATCAAGGTCAAGAGAATAATGTGGTCTGTAACACAGCAAAGAGTCAAATATTTGTTGCATGGATGGTCCTCTGGAGTTGGAACAGGATGAAAAGCTAAACATTTGGAAGCAGGAATTCTGAACTGTTGACATGAGTCTCTGCAGAAGGGCCTGGGGCTGAAATGCTAGCCTTGCTGAGAGCCAATGCTTGTTGGACTATAACCCTGGATCTAGAATAGCAGCAGTGTTCAGAGCAAGGCCAGCGACCCTGGCATCCTCACCAGGATCCCGAGCAACCTACATGTTGAAAGATATGTAGAAAAATCAACAAGAAAAGGGGGGTGTAGATCTAGCAGAGATGGGGAGGGCCAAGGTAGACTATCATAGAACAGCTTCAAAGAGGGCTGAGAGGAAAGCCTTTCTATTAAAAGATGTTTAAAGCAGAGGGAAATGGATTTGAATTAGGCATAAAAAACATTCCTTTGAAAAAATTCATAGTAACAAAAAGTACATGACATATAATTTACCATCTTAATCACTCAAAATTATATAGTGTAGTATAACAGATTTCTATATTCATATCATGTGCCATAAAATAGGCAAGTTTGTAAACAATGTTAGATCTCTCTTTTCTTTCACTTTGGTTAAAAGAGCATGGAACTCCTTTCTTTGAATTTGAAAACCAGCTCACAATCTGAGCCCTGTGGGGCCTGGCAGAGAGCCCTTCTGGCTGGTTGGCTCCGTGTAAGGCTGTGGTCTGGCTTGCCCCACACTAGGGTAGATTCACCGCTGAAAGGAAGCTTGAGGTGCCCCTGGCAAAGGCAGAGCTCTAGGGTTAGTCTCCGTGTTTGCTGAACTCTGTCCGTGTCTCTCCTCCGGTGTTAAGTAGGAGGGTTGCAGCGGTTCACCTCCCCTGAAGCATGCCACTCACTTTACCTTGGGCTTGTATGCATTCAGCATGGACATCTCTACATTTTGTCCTCTGACGGGTTTTGGTTGCCTCTGGACTGGTGGCGATGACGACTTCTGGTTATTGCGGCAGACACAGATGAAGAAGAAGAGGAAGGCGATGGCCAGGGGAATGGCCACACTCGGCACCAGAATGTACAAGATTTCCATTTTATTTTTCTCTTTGGAATCTTTGGAATCTGGATTCAGAGAAAAAAAAAAAAAAAGGGCAAGAGTTACACTGGTTAAAATGGAAATGTATAATATTACATTGCAGAATTTAAACGATTTATTCTATATGCACAGATTCACAGGGAAAAAAAAGAATCTAATACTATGATTTGTTTCTATCAAACCCTCAATGTAGTTTATTGAAGTTTAAAAGTTTAAAGTTCAAATGTTTGACGATCACAGAGGAACATTAAGGAGGTTCTGGATGTGTGAGGGAACTTCTGTTGTTGCACCTCTCCATGAGCCGGATGTACATTTCTCTCACACCTTACAAGTTAAATGACATATGATCTCACTCTGTACCCTGAAGCCTTAATGCTCTTCTCCACCGGCTGTCATCCCAGATCAACTGCCACAGTGTGGTGCTCCTGAGTTCCATGGTGCACCTGCCTTGGGTGTTAGGGGCATGCAGGGCCAGCCCTGCATTTTCCAGGATCAGCATGACAGTATCCTGGTCCTGGGCCTTGAGAATGTGGGGGTCTGTAGGCAGGCAGGGTTCAGTGTCTTGCAAGCAACACAACTCAAGTCAATCGTTCAGCAATCTTGGCCCCACTTTCTCTCATCTAGAAGGGAAGTGAGTGCTCTGGATGGTGTCTACAAGTCCCTCCAACACAGAAGTGCTGTATAACTTGACACTTTCTGAAACCCCAGAATTTGTCTTGAGTGGTTTCACATGAACCCAGTTACTGTGAGTGCTAACACTTTGAAGTATATTTTTGAAATCTTATACATCCATTTTACCATTGCTTGGCAAAGAATGTAATATGTATAGAAGGATATGAGGTATGCCTTTCTTTTTTATTAATTTGAACCTGACCGGCAAAGTCAAAACCTTTGGGCATAATATATCATCATCAATGAATTATTTGTCTGGTAAAATAAACACAGGAATTATGGGATGATAATTAGAGGGGTTACGATGATGACATCCCCTGACCACCAAAGATCAGCTGTCTTTCTTTAACAAAACCCAAAGTGTGAACGTTCCGAATGACACACACTTCAGAGAAGTGTATTTACACTATGGAAGAATCAACATGCTACCCTTCCACTCCTTCAACAAATACAAGCCACTGTGCACCAAGATCTGTTCTTGGAACTGGAAGTGTGTGAATGAATTACAGCATGCTTTTTGTGTTTAAGAATCTCACAGTCTTATAAGGAAATGGAGAAGGTGTTATTATAATACATTTGTTGTAAATGCTGACACAGAAGCATAAATAGAATGGCAATCCAACCCCCAAGGGAATCCCTTTAAACAAGGAGGTCTGTAGGCATGTGTTAGTAAAAGCAGTCTTTACTTTTCCACCTTCCTTGAAACCTTTTCTTCCAATAAGCTAGCACAATACTGAGCCTTCTTCTGAAACACATTCAGTGTGTAAACTCAGGAATGAGCCCCCCCCCCAACCCCAAGACTGGATTTTGAGAACATTCTCTGTGTGTTAACACTCCCAAGGGCCTGGGGAAGGGTTTACATCTGGTGACTGAGCACAATAGAAATAGCATTTTTCACTATTTATTTTTCTACTGGCACAAGTCATGCTTGCTATCACTGTTACTATTAACTGGGTACTTTTCAAAATGAGCTCGTTTTACGATGACAACCAACTTCATGGGAAAAGCAACATGTGTACCCTGATTTTTATAATGAGGAATATGAGGGCCAGAATAGCTAAGTCATTTGCTAGCCTAAGGACATGCAGCAGGCAGGTCAGAGGCTGAGTGCCTCCCAGTCAGTTCTGCTTCGTGCCCCAAGCCCTCGCTGTGACCCTGTGCTACGCTGAATTGTAGGCGTCTATCTTCTCTCATAGTGGGAGCCATCAAGGGGAACCTGCAAGGTATGGGGTAGCACCAAAGTTGTAAGCTCCCCATTTTCCACTATAATGTGTAAATAGCAAACCTGGGAACTGAGGTTCACACTAACACCACATTCTTCTCCAGTGGTGATTGTGTTCGCAATGTCTGGGGATAGAAAAGGACCAGGTGGATGGAAGGATACACACCCTGGATCTAATGTGAGCACACACCCATACACACTGTGCACACCGATCAGAGACAATTTGGCAGAGTAAAGGAACCTTGTGTTTTAAAGTCAGACACTCCTGAATACTGCCTTTCTCATCATCTAGGTCAAGTTGAGCCAGTGCTTAGCTGTGCCTAGCAAACAGGTATGTAAAATGAAAAACTACAGACCTTATAGGTTGCTGCTGTAAACATGGTAATGTAGACAGTATCTGTTCTCATACCTGTACCTGTTCTAGTACCTGTTGCAACTCAGAGTTTTCCCTTAGAGAGAGGAGGATTCTGGGATAAACATTTGTAGCTGGAAAAGTCCAAATAACCTTAAGCAAGAATCACCCTCTCTGGCCCTGGGCTTTTTTTTCGTTTGGGAGATTTTTAATGACTGTTTCTATTTCCTTAGGGGTTATAGGGCTGTTTAATCTGTTAACCCGATCTTGATTTAACTTTGGTAGGTGGAATCTATCAAGAAAATTGTCCATTTTGCTTAGGTTTGCAAATTTGGTGGAGTATAGATTTTTAAAGTAGGACCTAAAGATTCTCTGGATTTCCTCAATGTCTGTTGTTATTTCTCTCCCTTTTCATTTCTGATTTTGCTGATTTGGGTTTTTTCCCTCTGCCTTTTAGTTAATTTGGCTAAGGGTTTGTCTATTTTGTTGATTTTCTCAAAGAACCAACTTTTGGTTTCATTGATTCTTTGTATTATTCTTTTTGTTTCTAAGTTGTTGATTTCAGCCCTACGTTTGATGATTTCCTGCCTTCTGCTCCTCTTGGGAGTGTTTGCTTCTTTTTTTCTAGTTCTTCCAGTTCTGCTGTTAAGTTGCTCATATGAGCTGTCAATTGTCTTTTTGAAGGCACTTAGTGCTATGAACTTTCCTCGTAGCACAGCTTTCAATGTATCCCATAGGTTTGGGTATGTTGTGCCTTCATTTTCATTGGATTTTAAGAACTCTTTGATTTCCTTCTTTATTTCTTCCCTGACCCAGTGGTCAGTGAGTAAAGAGTTGTTTTGGTTTCCATGAATATAAAGGTCCCTCAACCGAGGAATGGATAAAAGAAAACTGTGGTATATCTACACAATGGAATACTACTCAGCCATCAGAAACAACAAAATCATGCAATTTGTAGCCAAATGGATGGAACTAGAGAAGCTCATCATGAGTGAGCTAACCCAGACTCAGAAGGATGCACATGGGATCTATTCACTTATAATCAGATTTTAGCCATATAGTACAGGATAACTATGCTACAACCGATGCACCAAAGGGAATAGGAACATAGACTTTGTTACCTGTCAATGAGACACTTTGCCCTACTGGTGTTGCCTTGTAGGCCCCGAGTGTATGAGGAGACTCTTGGCCCTCACATGACTGCTGTACTGGGGCAGGAGACTGTTATGTAGGGACTCTCCACTCCAGAGGAGTGGGATGGAGGGATAGGGGGTAGAAGGTGGGAGGGTGGGACTGGGAGGGGTGGAAAGAGGGCACTGTGATGGAGATGTAACCTGAAGTAATAGATAAACATTAAAAAATTTTTAAAAAAGAAAAAAAAAAGAATCACCTTCTCTGATCTCCACCTCTTCCTGTATTCGACAGGAATAATAATAGCTCATTTTCCAATCTTATTTGCTTCATGTGAGACTCAAATGGGATCAGGTTCACGAAAGAACCCTGGAGAATTGAAAATTACTATTTGGTTGTTGGATGCTATATTATTAACATTATAGAATTTCTTGGTATGAGCGGGCGATCCCTGCTGTTATTCTTGGATTTTCAGTGAAATCATTATGAGCGTAACGATTACAAAAGGAATGAGGCTAATTTACTACTAATGTGATGCTAGTTATTTTTCCAGCCCAGAGTTTTAGCAACAAGAGAAAGAAGGGTCTCACCTGTCTGCCAACAAAGGAATCTATTCTACATTCATTCCCTACCAGATTAGGCACAGAAGGAAGGCCTTTTATTGTAAATGGGCGGTCTGGGAAAAATGCTCCAGTGGGTCTGTTGGAGAATAAACTTCAAGAGGCTAAATCCTTTTAACACACCCAGATTTGGCTCCTCTGCTTACACAGAGGATGCAGGGAGTACAGCAGGCAGAGAGCCTTCTTGCCAAGTGCAACAGTTCCAAGGGACAATAGATGGTCATGTTGGGAGAGATCGAAGAGAAGTTCAGGGTATCCTAAGACTTCAAGGCCATTCCTCTCCCATGCCACTGTCTGTTCTTGCCTAGAAGGGGATTCAACCTACGCAGCAGCAGCAGCAGCAGCAGCAGCAGGAACAAGCCTTAAATAAAACATGCTCCATAGAACAGTAATTAGCCTTTTTGAAAAAATTACAAAACCACTAGTGGCTGTTAAATTTTTTAAAAAATTGTGTGTGTGTATATGTGGGGTGTATGTGTGTGTGTGTATGTGGTGTATTTGTGCTACAGTAGCCTGTGGAGTCAGAGTGGGGAAGTTGGTTCTTTCCTTCCACCATGTGGGTCCTGGGAATCAAAAGCAGGTCTTCAGGCTTGATGGCAAGTGCCTTTATCCACGGATTCACTTCTCCTGGCCCTGCCTGGCCACTATGGCTTAAGCATTTTCACTCCTCATTTTAACCCAGCACTTTGGCATGATCTCAATTTTCACACAAGACCTTGAAGCCAAGAAAGGACAAATGGTGGACACAAGCTAGGCGACAGCAAAGGCATCTGCCACCATCACTGCCGTGCTTCACAAATTAAGTCACAGTCACCCACCCTGTCAGATGGGGATGACGCTCATCATTTTGGATTCCAAGATTCCCTATCAATGAGGACTCCTATGTATGGGGATCACACTAGGCACAAACATACACCTCACGCTGGAACAAGAGCCATTGTTCTTACCGTTCACTTGAAAGGGTTTCAGAATCCTCAACCGCACTGCAGAGAAATTGTAATTTGAATTTTTAATTCTTGGGGATAACTTTAAAACTTAAATGCACTTGTTACATCATGATGAATACTTGGGATCTTTGGAACCAACAATGTAGTCGAGATCACATGATTAATTTCCTTTTAACAAATGAACTGCTTGGAACACACCTGACATTCCTATTTTACTTTAATAATGCTATTCAGTTCTTCGATTAGTAACTAAATATAATGGAGGAAATTCCCTTTCTTACCCTGGTGCTTAAAGCAAGATAAACATGATCTCTTATTACAGAGGGACTTTGTTGAAGCAAAATTATCATCTGAAATGTGACTTGAGTTAAGATGAGATGCGCTGATTTTAAACAGCAAAGGTGGGAAGAAAGTTTACAGAACCTGAGGATTCAAAGGAATGAAATTAATCTAATTAAGATATCTGAAAAAGATGAAAAAACCATAGAAACAGGAATCACTACCGCTTATCTGAAAGCTGTAGAGTAAGTGGATCTGTACCATGTGGATGGCTACATTGGTGATATTTTAATCTATATTCTATAATTTATAATCTAGGAACCATGGGAGAAGGGATCATAATTAGGTATTCAGTTGGCAGATGTGCACAGCATTTAAACCCCTGACTTAAGGCTAGGAACATCCAGACACACTGTTTATTCTCAGATGAGCCCTGTGCTTAAATTTGGAATATCTCCTATCACTGACTGAATCGATTGCTCTGCAGTGAAAGTCTTAGTTTTGCCAAGTGAACACAGCCCATTTGTGAGCAGTTGGGGAAAATCTTAGTAGCTGGAATCTGTACAAGTTTACTAAAGCTAAACTTGAGGCTTTTATTCTTTTCCTCTGTAAAAGGAAAAAAAATGAGGGCAATATTTCTTAATAAGGAAAAGATTTTCAGTTTTAAAAACACATAGAATGGAACTGACCATGTTTAAGCTTAATGATTCTAACTATATTTGCATTATCAGGCAAATGGCATTGAGAACATTTTCATCTTGCAAAACTGAAACTTCTATCCATCCCAATCCTTGC
Organism: Lophiomys imhausi; assembly: GCA_907164525.1. Lineage (NCBI taxonomy): Eukaryota > Metazoa > Chordata > Mammalia > Rodentia > Muridae > Lophiomys > Lophiomys imhausi. Next base: position 1,597,840 of record CAJQZJ010001058.1, read on the forward strand.
CCCAACCCCACCATAGCAACTACTATCCTACTTTCCATTCTGACAGATTTGACTATTTCCCATTGTCATGTAGATACAATCACACAGCATTTATTTTTGTGTCTATCTTATCTTTGAATAATGAATATGCTCACAGCTTATCATGTTATATCATATAATAGAATTTACTTTTTGAAACCAAACAATACTCTATGCCATGCATGTACCATGTTCCCTTACTGTCTTAGGGTTTCAATTGCTGTGATAAAACACTAGGGCCAAAAGCAACTTGGAGAGGAAAGGGTTTATTTCATCCTATAGCCTATAGACCATCATCCAGGGAAGTCAGGGAGAGGCTGATGCAAAGGCCATGGGAGAACACTGTTTACTGGCTTGCTCATAACTTTCTCAGCCTACTTTCTTATAGCATCTAGGACCACTAGCCTAGGGATAGTATCACTCACAGTGAGCTGGGCCCTCTACATCAGTCATCAACTATCAATCAAGGAAACACACTAAAGGCCAGTCTGTGGTAACATTTCCTCAATTGAGGTTTCCTCCTTCCAAATGACTCTAACATGTCAAGTTGACATAAAACTAGCCAAACACTACTCATTTGTGAGTACTTGGGTTGCTGTAATGAACATGGGTACTTGATTATCTCTTTGAGATCCTGCTTCAGTTCTTTCGGATAAATACCTAAAAGTGAGATTAGTGGATCTAATTAGTGGAGATATGCGAACCCTACTATTACTTTTTAAAGAGACTGCTGTATTTTTTTTTTACACAGAAGCTATTAGTTTTACATTTCTGTCAATGCTGTCTAGCAATTCTAATTTCCCCACACTTTCACTCACACTTGTTATTGATTTGAGGGGAAGTGAGGAATAGTGGCCTTCTTAATAGGCATGAAGTGGAGACTCAGCGGCATTTTGATTTGTATTCTCTAAAGAGAAGAGGCACTGAGCATCTTGTCACATGTTTGTTAGGCATTTGTAGGTCTTTGGAGAAAGGTGCATCTGAGTCCTTTGCTCACTGCCTTCCTGGGCTGATCTTTAAGCGGAAACCTTCAGTAGGTTTTGAAAAGTTAAATCTCTTTCACTTTTGATAGACCTATTTCAGAGTAGTAAATCCAGTACATTCAAACTTTGGCAAAATATTTGATCAAGTATCTTGGTTGATGCATGACATCGTTATGGGTGATAAGGGGGTGGGATTGGTAGTGACCTTGGGTGGATTTGTTATTTGCCACATGCTTTCACTAGTACTGTTAAACAGAAAGAACATTGAGATGAAGTTATAGAGGGCAACACTTTAGGAAAACTGCCTGTTCCCTTTATCGGTGATGGTGATTTCCTTACCCTTCTCAAAGGAGGCCAGTCTAGGGACTAAAATCATGTACTCACATCATCACTTGAACTTTATAGATAATTACTAGAATTTGCATTTTGGCTGAAGAAAGGCCTGGCTCATAAAAATCCATGATTTACAAGGTCCAAGCAGGTAGTGTTTGTAACTCACTCCCTTCCCCATGAAGAGTGGTAATATATTTCATTGGCAAGTTCAAGGTTCAAGTGGAGCACACCCAGCATGATGAAACTACCGTGAGAACATCACATGTGGCCTTCCAGCCAGCCACATAACACGTCATGGGCCACCTCTGCTTGCCATGGTTACAAAACACTAAAAGATGTGTTCTACTCTAAAGAGGTGTCTTTTATTTTGAGAGGTGAGAAACATTCAGAGGCAGAGGACAGGTAAGGGAAAGGAGGAGCTATGTGTCTTTTAGGCCAAAGAGAAAGCCATGTTAGGCCGAGAGAGACGTCTCAGATCTGTAGTGTTGGGGTTGGACCAGGGCCTGTGCATGCTTGGAAGTATTCTAACTTTGAACTGTACCCTTAGCTCATCAGTTTTGATTTCTGGGTCACAGAGGCAGACCTGGGAGTGCTGTAAACAACTCCATTCCAGAATAGAACAAGTGCTTCAGCGCCAGATTCGTGGCAGTGCTTACACTGAGTGTCACAAGTCTTGTGGTCCTCCCAAGGTTCTCTGATCTTATACATTTGAGTCAACATAATTCATTTAGGACCCTACAAAACTCTGAACTCCTATAGCGCAATGCTAAGTCAGTGAATCCTGAGTGTCTTCATACCACCGGGTTCACTTTTATTCTTTTCTGTCCAGTTGCAGGCTGAAGCTGACCTCTGTGGGCAATGTCAGTGGGGAGGGGGCTTATCTCTGGCTTCCACAGCTAGTTGGAGACAACATCAGTGGATGGATGGATGGATGCAGGGGAAGCAACTGGGAGACAAGTTTCTTCCTTCCCTGTCTCCATGTTGCTGATAACACACCTGCTTAGTTACCCAAACTACCTTTATTCTGTTTGTGCTATTTGTTTCCTGCCAAAAGCATGAGTGACCACTACCAACTCAATAGCATCCATCACTGTAGAATATCAGAATTCTGTCCTCAAGTAGAGGCAATGTACATTCCGTATTGGCATGGGTCCAAAGAGTGATGTCTTCCAAGGTTTATTTCAAGAGCAGCTACACAGTGGGCCAACAACTGGGCATATCATACTCATAGTTAAAAACCAACAGGGCCTGGAGAGATAGTTCAGTGGTTAAGAATGTGCACTGCTCTTACAAAGGACTGAACTCTTAATTCAGTTCCTAGCACCTGTGCAGGCTGGCTCACAACCCCCTACTGTAACTCTAGCTTCAGGGAATCTGCTGTCCTCTCCTAGACTCCATGGGCACATGCACTCACATATTACACATGCAGATCCACACACATGCACAGATTTACCGATAATTAAAAAATAAAGCAAGTGCTCACTTTGGCTGCAGATATAATAAAACTGGAATGATACAGAGAAAAATAACACGGCCCCTGTGCAAAGATGACATGTAAATTTGTGAAGCATCAAATAATTAAAACAAAACACAACAGCAACAACAAAAACTTAAACAAACCACCATCATCACTCCCAACCCCAAAACCCACATTATTTTATGGCTAAAAATATAACATGGCTGAATAACAAGTTTTGGTTCACTTCTTTGTTGAAAATATATAAACACTAGAAACTAAAGTACATTTTAGAAAGCTGCAGCACAAAAACAGCTCTTCTAGAAGCTGCAGACTACAAAAGATTTGTCTCCATCCCTTGCCACCATCCAGCTCACTGTAATGTCCAATTTTGTTTTAAAGTAATGGCTGAATGACAAATTGCATCACAACACGTCTCTATGAAATATGGGAGAAGGCTGCTGACAAGAGTGAGTTAGAAACTGCAGTGTTCACAATCTGGAAAACATCTGCCCTGCCCAGAGTGGTAAACTACCACACTGTAGAGAATGGCCCCTGACAGAGCAGAACCCAAGGGGGAATTTGTGAGGTGATGGGACAAGTCAAGGCTATTCAGGTACAGAACCCAAAAATGTGCCCTTTGGCAAATTGTTGCAAGCCAAGGTGCTAAAAGGAAAGACAAAGCAATAGGCCAGGTATAGAGTACAGATGGAGCCATAGGGTTTTCTTTTTTTCTCACGGTAGGCACTGGTGAAAGCTGTACCGCCACTTGTTTTGTAGAGGCGACACCTTTACATAAGGAGAAATAAACATGCAGCAGCTTTGATGCAGTACAATAAAGGGTTGAGGTTTGAACATGAAAAGGCTAAGACAAACAGGGCTCTGCCTCCCCATTCACCTGCCACTCTCCCAAACAGCCGGCCTCTACCCACCTTAGCCAAAAGAGGATGCAACCAATGGAAAATGGAAGTCAGGTGACATACAGTGAAAGGGAAAGGCCAGAGCTTTTTGAAGGGAGCTTCAGGAAGTCCGGGTCCCCACAGTTCTACTCCAGAGTTCAGCAAAAAAGCAGCAGCAAGGGCAACCATGACTCAGCGAATCCCGCTGTGTCCACGGGCTCATTGGAAGGAAGGCTGACACGATGTTTCCTTTCCACTCTAGTGTCTGACCGCTTTCCACCTCACCCAAGGCTGACAGTGTGGAAGGTACTTGGAGGATTAGAATTAAGACACAAACAATGATACCCTGCAGGCAAGATCTACAGAGAACACTGCTCATTCTGACAACTGGGCATATCAGGAGAACAAAGAAGGCACTCAGTGGGGGAAAGGGCAAAGACCCATGTCCTCTGCAGGCTTCTTCTCACATCCTTAGAGTTGTGAATAAGGAAATCAGCCCCGAAGGCACAGATCTCAAGATGATGACAGAACAAAGGACAGTGGTAAGAGAATGATCATTCCTCCAAAAGGAGCCCAAGTTTGTTCTTAAACAGGTTTGGCATGGTGGACAGAGGGCAGCACAAATCCAGTGACCTGCTTTCCGCTAGGAAAACAAATACCTCTTTAGCCTCTCCGTCATTAAAATGAAGATGATCCATTATCTTGTGGTTACTAGGAGAATGAAATTAATCAATACAACATATCGTATTGAGGACCAACTGAGTCTTAGGCCAGAGACTGGTTTAAGAATCTAGCAAGGTATCCAACAGGTAGCAGCTGTCACGGTGACACCAAGCACCAATCATTAGCTTGCCAAGTGCAAAGATGGCAGACACAGCAATGGGAATCAACTTATAGGGCTTAGTGTGATTCTACTCTTCTAATTTGATTCTCTTACTAGATAACATGTTGTATCTTAGGGCATGGTCCATTTAGCTCATTCACAGTCTGAAGCATAGAAGCTCAACACAGACTGGTTTCAGTGAGTGTCAGGCTTTCTAATGTCAGAAATGCCTGACATGAATGACAAACAGGGAGAATGAGAGGTAAGGTCTTGCTTAAATTAGCTTTCATTCTTAAAAAAGAAAAAAGCTTCCTCTCAAAATTCTCTAGGTACATGCACCCAATCCTGCCCAGGCAAATCCCAGAATTCTAAACAGGTATACTAAGCTGAACTTAATTTTATATTCTATTCCAGAGTGAAAATTCACAGATAAAACAATCCTCAATGAACTTTGAGCATTGGTATTTTAGAAAGTACAACAAATGCCCATATTTTCTGCTTAAAGCTTGCACTATTTCTTTTAGCCTTTCTTAGTTGAAACTAAAACAAAAGTTTAGTTGGAAAAATGAGAAATCCCAAGATAATTTTGAAATTTCCTTAGCTTTGACCAAACTAGAGAATACAACAACATTCCCTTGAAATTCTATCTTACTTGAGATGGAGATGGAAAATGACTCATTTCCAATCTGCCCCACACCATAGAGCTCATTGCAAGAGTTATTACAATTTTTCTTACACTTATTTGTGTGTGTTCGTGCTTATGAGTGTGTGTGTGTGTGTGTGTGTGTGTGTGTGTGTGCGCGTGCGCATGCGCATATGAACAAAAAAGCCTTCTTACTCAGAGGCTATATAACTACTTATTCCTGAGATAATGTATAAAAATTCTTATGGTTTTTGGCTTATTCTAAGGACAATAAATGGCTAATGTATTACTACTTAATACTGTTATTGTATAGTCGACAATCAAATGGTATAGAAAAAGGTTCTTTACTCTGGCATTGTCATTATTAACATCATTCTTTTTGTGGCTCTTCTGGGTATCTTAGGTACCTAATAGGACCACATGACGTCTATCTAATATATGTTAGGACCATCCTCTATTCCCATGACCATAGCGATGACCAACATATCTGCAGATATTGCCAAGTGTTCTCTGGATGGCAAAATTGCCCGTGGTTGGGAAACAGTGATTTAGAATAAAGAGCAATGGTCCTAGATGAGGAGACTTGGCTTCTGCTAATTGGTGAACTCAGGTGGATCCTGTCACATCTCTGAGCCTTGGTTTCTCAGATATTAAATAGAACTGGAGTGCTGTGGGGTAGCCTAGCAGCAGAGTGGTTGCCTAGTATGTCTGAGGTTCTGGGTTTAATGCTGAGCACTGGGAAAGGAGAGGAGACAGAGTGGAGGAAATAGTGTTAGAGGATTCTCATTTATCTGTTATGTTTTTGTGAGGATGAAACACATGGGGTGCCCTACAGCAGTTTAAAAGTGGGTTCCATTTTGGTTCCCCTGGGGGGGGGGGGGGGCTGTTCAAGAGCCTATGAGAAGCCTTGGTCTTTGCTGGCTTTCTTCTGATTTCCACACTAGGGAGCCAATATGTCTTGGCAGCTCTTTATTGGTCAAAAGTCAAAGATTCCCTGTTTCTTTAATGGGTGTGTATATAGCTTGGTTTGCAGAGGTCAAGAGGTACCGTGTTCTTTGAAAAATGGAACTCCTACGGGAAGAAAAACCTATCTCACCTCTAGACTTAATGTTCACCTACATTTACTGCTCATGGACAAGGATTAACCAGCCCCAAGAATTGTGACGAGGCTGTCTGCAAGTTGACATCAAGAAAGAAATACGCTGTGCCCTCCCAGCGGCACTGACTAATAATACACACAATGATGAGACACCACGATAGCGTTCTTCCTCAGCAAAATCTAGAGCCAGCACAGTGGAGCCCAGAGAGTCAGCCTGCTGTGCCTCTTTCAGTTTCTTAAGTTGTACTTGTCATAAGACGGTGTGTCTGTCAGAAGAGCACAGCTTTGAGTTTAGTCAGAGCGACAAGCCAGAGATGAGGCTTTCAGGTTCAGCCTCATCCCTGTCTGGCTGTGTGATATTTACAAGGCCTTTGACCCTTCTCAGCCTCAGTGACATGTGCCAAAACCACCTTCTCCATATCATGGTTATGAGCTGGAAATGGAGATGAAGTTATTAAGCACCAAGCACCCTGAAGGTACACAGTAGGTGCTCTACAGATATAAGCAATCTGAGATATCATACTAGCACTGAGCCCTTGGATCAGATCATAAACAAATCTTTCCCGTTTGTGGGCCAGTGGCTTTCCTACTTCTGAGCAGCATTAGCTGGAAACTCAAGACCACACACCAATTAGAGAAAGTCAGAGTTGGTTGTGCATGATTGGAAACTCCCAGCACTCAGAAAATGAGGTAGGGAATTTCATGAGTTCAAAGCCAGCCTGACCTACTTAGCAAGATCCTGTCTCAAAAACAGAAAGTTATTCATCTAAAGGGTAAGGCATTGCTCACCCAGAAGGAACAAATGATACATTTCTTAGTAGCAATATTTGGTCCCATCAAAGTTTTTTTTTTCCTGTGATTTTTCTTCCTCTTTGCAAAAAGCTAACTAAGCCAAAAGCTCTGGCATCACCTTGAGTTTGCAACCACATCTGACCCACCAGTGACCCTCTTATCACCAGTTTCCAAATACACCCTGAACCTGCCCACAGGCTACTGCCTCCTCCACCTCTCTTCCTGCCAAGGATGCTCTGTTTCAACATGTCAGCCTCCTGCCCAGAATACTTCAATGTTTGCCCATGCGCTCAGCACCAGGCTACCATCCCACGGAGCCTCCAGCTCACCCCCACTCCTACTGCTACTTTGGGACCTCATCTATTCTTCTCCTTGCTCTGGGACCCACTCCTTGTTCTTTTGGGATATGCTAGGCCACTCTCAGGGTCCTACCTCTCTCATTCCCCAACAAGCGTGTAGTGGGTTTGCAACTAATGCCTCTGATGAATGGCCTGGACTATCATCCATTCAGACACCCGGCTCCTTATGACCATGTTATCTGCTTTCTGTGAGCACCCACTTTGTTTGGTCGCACTCTGCAGCTGTGGCTCTGACTTTCTCAGCAGTGACCTCCCAGCTTCTCCACTGAGCTAGGAAGCCCAGTCCCCTTGTGCATGAATACTAGGACCATAAAGTTGAATCAGCTCCAGAACAGCTTCTAAGCTCTACGTTTTTCTCACTAACATTTCCATCCTCTGTCGCACTTTGCAACCTCTCAGTAGTAGGGAGTCAACTGACAGTAACTCCATTTTTCTTCCAGACATCCATACTACTCTGCACTCTTAGTGGCCAAGACAAAGACCAACACTTTTTGGCCAGGGTGACTGAGCGATGACGGCAGATTCATCTTGCTTCGTGGGTGATTTTAGGGAGACAGAACAGTTTTTTTTTTCTTTTCCCACTGTTTCCAACTAATTTGTATGCCAAGAAGGTAAGGTTCATTTGTTTACGGACTTCCTGGGAGAAGCCCTTTTGTATGGAATGACTGTGATTGACTCTCTGACCCCATGCCGCTGGAGAGCAGTCACTGCGGCACTGGTGCCTGTAAGGAATTGTATGTAGAGACAGCCAGCCTTACGTGTGATGGAGATGGTTTGTAACTGAGAGAACACCATCAATCAAATTCACTCCTCTTCTAGGCTTTCTCCTACACAGAGACCAGGACATTTGAAAGGTGACTGAATACATGAGAGCCAATGACTTCTATTTACCGCATTCTGGGATGTCACACAGGTCAGACTTAAAGTTTTCATCCAAGGTAAAGCACCAGGGAGCTTCCTTCTGGTTGCCAGGGTTGCGGCAGTAGGAGTGGCCTCCGTTGAGCTCTGGAAAGCGCAGAGCGGTGAAGCTGTGTGTGTGAGGGTATTGAGAGTTCCATGGCTGGCACTGGCGCCCTGACTTGGTCACACTCACGGTTCCCCGGTAGTCTACACCTGTGCTATTGTAGCACTTGTGACCTGAAAAACATGAGAGAAAAGCCCAGACTGCTAGTAAGAAACAGGGACTTGTCCTCCCAGGCAGCAGTTCGTGTGGAGGGAGGGGCAGGGTAAGGACGTTGCAGGGATCCCTGCCGGGGTGTGGGCCATCCTCCCTGTTTGCTGGGCTGAGACTCAGGGCCTGCCTTGTACTCACATTCCTGGGAGGATTTAAAGCTTATGCTTCAGGAATAAAGTGAGCTTCTGTAGCATTTTTTTTTTAAATGGAGAATATGGAAGAACTGGGCATAGGAAGGGATCTGAGGCACAGGAGGAATTTCTTGTGGTTCAGGAGTGAGTGGCTCAAGGAAGATTCAAAGCAACCTTCACCTTAGGAACCTCATGCTTCAAGACTCCAGGAGTAACTGAGTCTACTAGGGGCAGAGCAGCCAGTGTGTGTTTCAAGCAGGAGTCTGTGCTGATGGAGTGAGTAGCTGCCTGGGAAAAAGTGGACTCTCTTACATGGTCCTTCAGGCTGGTCACAGCGTTAAGAATAAACACTGTCAAATAACTACAAAAGTGGCCTTAAGTACCGAGGGAAACTAGTTCTAGGTAAAAGGGAAACAGGAAGAGGATCAGCCCACTATCTGGAGTGGTGAAAGGACAGAGAATGGTAACACAGCTTCATATGAATTTATCAGGTGTGGTACAGTTCCTCCAACATAACACTGAATATGAGCACAACTGACGCCTTCCCGAGGCTGTGCAGCTCTAGTACTTTTTACAACACTGCTCTCATCCCCGAAGTGAGCTCCATGCCCATCAGCCAGCCGGTCCCTCCCTTTTACAACACTGCTCTCATCCCCGAAGTGAGCTCCATGCCCATGAGCCAGCCGGTCCCTCCCACCACCACAGCCTCAGAACCTCAGATCTGCCTCATGTCTTCACGGACCTGACCATTCTGGACAGTAGTTCATATAGCTGGGGTCATGCAGCAGTTTCCTGTGCTTAGTGTTACACTTTTCACGTTTCACCCAGTTGTCACATATGTCCGCATTTCATTCCTTTCTATGGGTGATATTTCAGTGTGTGTATGTACCATCATTTGTTTTATAATGAACAATGATTTTGAGACAGGGTCTCTAGTATCCTAGGCTGATCCTGAACTCACAAACTCACCGTGCAGGGAAGGACGGCTATGAATTGCCTCATCTCTTGAGTGGTGGGATTACGGACCCACATAGCTCAGTTTATGTAATGCTTGAGATGAACCCAGCTTTGTATATGGTCACCAAGCACTCTACCAACCAAGCCACACCCCCAACCCCTTTTGGGAATAGTTCCATCTTGAACATTCTTTTAAAAAATATATTTGTTTTTATATGTATGGGTGTTTTGCCTACGTGTGTGTGTGTGTGTGTGTGTGTGTGTGTGTGTATGCACCACATTCATGCATGCCTGGTACCTAAGGATCCAAAAGAGGGCATTAGATCCCCTGTAGCTGGAGATAAGGACAGCTGTGAGCTGCCCATGTGGATGCTGGGAACTAAACCTGGGTCCTCTGCAAGAGCAGCAAGTGCTATTAACTGCTGATAATCTCTTTAGCATTTATTGTGAACATTCTTATATGAGTTTCCACTTGAAGATCTGCTTCTAATTCTTCCAATTATGTACTCTGGAGTAGAATTGCTGGGTCATATGGTAATTCTGTGTTTAGGTTATTGAGAAACCAGATCTTGGTTTTTTTGTTTTTGTTTTTTTGCCTTCATGAAGCTTCTCCAAGGCAATCCTCTCTAATCTACCACAGAACGGTCAGTCATGGTATCCAGCTCACTAGAAGGTCAGTGATCAATGGGCACAGTCACTGTGTCAATATGATTGTGTGTCAGCCTCAGAGCCACCACTTACTTTTGTTTATAGGATCTGCCATGGGGATGCCAATCCGTATGCAGTTTGCAGCTTCTGGGCTCTCTGGCTGCGGAAGATCCTCACAGTTTGGCAACTTCAGCCTCATCAAAATCATGGGATTTGATCTGGCAAAAATGTACTCTGTCTGACACAGGACATTTTCCAGGACTTCACATTCATCCCGACACAAGTCACGGGGCTTTGGGACAGATGAGGTTTCGTCACAGTATGGGAAGGCGTAGTGGCACAGGGATGGGATGGCGAACTGAGAACACTTGTCAGATAGATGGCTGGAGGTGCCAATCATGGTGAAGGCAGCTGAAAAACAAACAGAGCTATTAACTCCCAGGGCCAGGGTTTATCTCTGCTGTGATTCAGTCAACAGATACTAGGGAGAAACACACTGCGGGGAATCTGCTGGGTCAAAGCCCACAAGGCCAAGGGGAGGAGATTCATTTCAGATGTCTAAGCAGCTCACTTTCACTAGCTTAAAAAAAAATCATTTTGACTACAAAGTTAGAAAAACAGGATTGAATTACATATGTACCATTTCTTAATAAAAAGAATTAATTGGGTTAAAGTACAATATATTTTTCTTTTTCTTTTCTCTACAGAGCAATGGTGTTTCACCCTGTACAATTTTTATAAAAATTAACTTTCTGAGTCTCTAAGACATCTAGCAGCCCCAGGTCAGAGCTTGTTTCAGGCAAGGCTTGAGCTAAGCACAGCACTGTGTTCCTGGATGGCAAGAGTTGCTGGGTGGCTTTGCACTACTTGCTTCATTTCCTTGTGGCTTGAGTACTTCCTATTTCTTCTTCAGAAAACGAGGCAGTGCTGGAAGACCACAATTCAATTTTCCCAGTATGCATCACAGGATTGCAGGGGTCTGTTAGCCCAACCTCACACTGTACAGGGCATTTATACCAAAAGGTTACCCCTAGGCCGCCCATGAGGCTGTTTATACTGTTTCCCAAAGTGCGTTCCTCAGGACATTAAGCTGACAGGATATTAATGGCTTCTGAGAAGGCCACAGAGGCCAACAAGTCTGGGAAACGTTTGGTCAAACAAAATGAAATGAGTTCTTCAAAAACAAAATGGAATTATAATACTTTTAAGTAAGCTGATACCCACTGAACATATCCAAGAGAGGGCTATTATACATTGTTTACCAAATATTTATATCAGAATGCCATTTATTTAATGTGTATCCTTATTTTAATGTTTGTCCAAATGCTCTTGTACTGGGTGGAAATGCTGGGTTCAGTGGCTCCTCCCTGCCAGGCCTATGACTTTTCTTGTTCTCAAAACCTCAAGGGTTTCAGCAACAGGCAACTTCACCTTCCTGTCCTTGGTTTTAGTTCAACAGTTTCCCTCAATTGCTTCTCATTTTGTCAAGTTTCTCAGAGAATAGAGTTTCTGTCATGGATTTGTCCATATCTCTCTTAAAATCCTCAAGTTTAAGATAACAGCTACATATGACCTTCAGAGGAACTAGTGGGATAAAGCTACACTGAAAAACAATTTGCCATTCACCTGAAATTCATATTTGGCTGGGAATCTGTGTCTGGCGTCTGCATTTGCTAAATTTGACAGGTTTTTAAAAGAATCTCATGGAGGCCGTTTTAACACACTGCAGAGGATGGCTAATGGACTAGGAAGTGCTTCACGGCAGTGTTCACGGAGAGCAGCAGTTTCCTGAAGTCCCTATAACGACAGCTCTGGGATGAATGTTCTAGTCCAAGCTCACTCCTTCCTAGTCTACACCACACTGCTTCCAAAGACAAGCTCTGTGAGGGCACAGACATACCTGGCTCACGTACACTCTCATATCCATAAGTGTCCCATCTGATCCTGGCACACTGAAAGCACTCAGTAATATTTATTGAGTGCTTGTATGAATGTGAGACTTCTCAAAGCTTCCTTTTCCTCCAAGACTAACCTCTAATAAATTATTTTAATGTAAATTCCAGAGCACAGAGATCACATCTCATGCCTCTTTATGGTCCCACACCCAACCCCCAAGCTTAGCCTAATTCTCCATCAGGAAAGAAGCCCAGAAAAACTCCTGGCAAGAAAAATAGTTATGGAAGGCATAAGTATCATTTCTTTGATGTTACCTACCTGTGATATGATTTTCTATTTCCCCCTGCATGTGTAGAGACTCCATATACACAGTGCGGTTGCCGATAAATCGTGCACATGCAATGCCTCTGTATGGCTGACAGAATCCATCTTCTTCATACTCGTCTCTAAAAACAAAATGCAGTGATTCTCAGCACAGAACTACCTACTCCAGTTGCACAATGCTCTAAATGGTCACCAGGGGGCGCAGTTGGGCACCACATAATGAAGACTACACTTACAGAATCTTTTTTTTTTTTTTAATTCACTTCTCAAACATCCCTTAAAACATCTGTTGGTCACGATGGTCAAGTTTCCTACACCCCCAGAAAATCATCCTGAAGCGCAAAATCATCCTTAAATATGGGAAAGAACTTTTATTTTTGCAGCTGGTGGTGGGCTGGAAGATGATGTAGCCCTGAGAGAGAAGAGGAAGCAAGCTGGAAATCTGGGCATATGTTCTACAGTTTTTTTTTCTCCTAAGTGCAGATTATTTCTGCTCCATTTGCTACAAAGGCATGGGCACATTAGCCACAAGATCCACACCAACTGACATGCCAATTAGGAGATTCACAGGGTAGGAAGCAGGTACAGCCGGGGGGGAAGGGAAGACAGTTGAGTTTCATGACTCCTCACTGGGTAAGACTTGTCCTGTCTCCCTGGAAGAGAGGCCAGAACAAGCCACAGACTAGAAGATTTAAGATCAGCCACAAAAATCCAAAGAACTCTGGAGAAAACATCAATAGAAATCTTACCTCTATGACCCTTAAAACTTAAAAAAAAAAAAAAAAGAAAAGCCATGAGAATTTTGCTGCTTTCAAATTATAATAATAAATGAACAAGGGAAGCAGATTTTATCTTGAAGACAGGAGACACCAGAAAAATGACAAGAAAGCTACAGTGCCACAAGTGATGGGACAGGAGACCAGGATTCAAGATGGACACTTCTTCCTACAAAAGTCCTCAGTGGGGATGCACATGACACAGAAGGCAGAGCCAGAGCAACAAAGACCCAGGCCACACAAAGACGGCTGACACATCTGTGACTTCACCTCAACACCAGTTCTCCTCTGGCCAGTGTCAGCTCCCGTCTCCACGCAAAGCCATTTGTCTTTTTTGGCTGCTTCTAAGCTTGAGAACAGGATACCAAAATACTCTTCCTGTCTTCTTTAGGCAGGCTGGCCCAGGCCTGTGCATCATATGATCCTTGCCTTTAAAACAGAGGTCATAATTGATCTCTGTGCCCTACAGGTATAAGCCAAGTGATCCAATCAAATAATAAAAGGTTTATTATTTGTTTGTGTACTAATTTAGCAGGGCTGGAGATGGAACTAGGGCCTCACACAATCTAGGTAAGTACTTACCACTGAGCTATGTCCCTAGACACATTTATTTTGTTTTTACGATCAGTCTTACCATGTTGTCCAGCCTGACTTTGAACTTGTAATAGTTATTCCTCAGTCTCTCAAATAACTAGGAGCTACAGGTGTGAACTACCATGACTGGCTGCTATCAGACATGGTACATTGTTGTCACTAACATATTTACAGTGTTTCCAAAGGACACTCATTCAAAACGGAGACATTTACTAAGCACTTCTTCTTCTTCTTCTTCTTCTTCTTCTTCTTCTTCTTCTCCTCCTCCTCCTCCTCCTCCTCCTCCTCCTCCTCCTCCTCCTCCTCCTCCTCCTCTTCTTCCCCTTCCCCTTCCCCTTCCCCTTCCCCTTCCCATTCCCCTTCCCCTTCCCCTTCTCCTTCTCCTTCTCCTTCTTCTTCAACAATGGCTGTGGAGCAGAGTGATGGTGCTGGACTTCCCCACCTACAGGTTTGATACTCAAAGGAGACTTAGCAGGCTCAGGATAGCTGCCAAATGAGTGAAAATCCATAGAACAGAATACCCATTATCTGCAGCTCCCTACACTAATTGTCTAAATGAATCAGTTTGAAGGTGAACATGACCACAGCATTCTTGACTTCATCCTGAGAGTTGTACAGCAAAGCCTTGAAAACTCAACCTTCAAACACAGGACGAATGAGCACACCATCCACCTGACAGAAAGACCCGAGACTCCAGGGCTGCACAGTCCCTCATGCACCCCCATGTGTTTACTTTCATAAATCCTACAGTAATGCTGAAGCCTTTTTTGGCTTACATCTTACCTAGGTTGTAAAATTAACCCAACTTTTATTGGGTAACTAATACCATAAACCTATGGGGAAAAAGAAGGCTCTGGATGACCTCAAGTTGGTTTCTGGAAACTGAAGTGTAGGGACCAGAATCCGCCCCAACCCACACCACCCTTGCTGCCCCAGGCCTTGCTTTCCTACCCCCCCCCCCATATTAGTGAAGCCTGGATGTTTGAAGTGCCGTCGTGAGAACAGTTTTCCCTCCCTATGTTAAACTCTCAAGGCTTCCATTTATATCTCTTGGGAGGACAAAATCTTGGAAATACCCCCAGATATAAATCCCTAACCCACTGGGAGTTCCTATAGTTTATGAGCAAGGCTTAGGCTAAACTTCTTACCACCTTTCTAGTTCAAGACTCCTAAAAAGACCGAATATTTCTTCTTCTTCAAACTTCTTTTTCAAAGTGAGATGCAACTCCTTGGCTGTCCACTTCCTACTGACTGCGCACAGTTGCAGGTGTACTGGACTTCTTATTATGACTAGAACTTCTGTGATTTTTGGAGACAGAGATTTTTAAAAATCCCAAAGTCAAACAAGCAAGTGAGTGTCCAGTGCATCTGAACAGCTTTCAACCTTAGCTGTGTGCAAGGCTTTCTGCAGGAATGCTCGACATGGTCTGACTGGTAAAGATACTAAGCTACCCACAGGTTAGACCATCTGAGCTCTATCTACCCTGGGAATCTTGCTGTCCCCAACAGGAAGGCAGAAGAAAATGGATTTCATAAAGTTGTCCTCTAACAACAGGAATATGGTGGCATGCATACCCATGTACACCACACACTCAATAACACCAACATATGTTATTTTTTTTTAAAGCATCTCTTCAGGAAGCTTTGAGAAAATCAGTGCATGGGCCTGGAGAGATGGCTCAGCAGTTAGGAGCACTGACTGATCTTCCAGAGGAACGGGTTCAGTTCCTAACCCCCACATGGCAGCTCACAACGGTCTATAACTTTAGGATCCAACATCTCCACCCAGACATACATGCAGGTAAAACACCAATGCACACAAAGTAAAAATAAATAAATCTTAAAAATAGAAGGAAGAAAAGATCAGCGCTTACCAGTACTTGGGTTCCCCCTTCCCACCCATGAGGTAAGACTGTCTGGGGCTGAGCCTTCTAGCATCTGCTTTCCTCCAAGCATCAGCTGCTAGCTCTTCTCCTCCTCTATGGAGGGAACATTCCAGCTCAGAGGAGTGAAGTGGCTCACTGGGATGTACAAAGGCAGTACGTGGTGTAGCCAGGACTGAGACTGAACTTTCAAGTTCAGGACACTTTACCATGTTGACAGGTCTGTAAGAGTTCTGTGTCTCATGCCGGGCGGTGGTGGTGCACGCCTTAATCCCAGCACTTGGGAGGCAGAGGCAGGTGGATCTTTGTGAGTTCAAGGCCAGCCTGGTCTACAAAGTGAGTCCAGGACAGCCAAGGATACACAGAGAAACCCTGTCTCAAAAAACCAAAAAAAAAAAAAAAGAAAAAAAAAAGAGTTCTGTGTCTCGCAACTGCTGTGAATTAAATCTATTCACAAGTAAGACTTTAGAGCAAAACATGAGGCACTGCTGATTTCATATGCTTATAAATACATGAACAATGTAGAGATGTGAATGCTCCCATTTTGGAGAAATGGGGAAACATGATGAGAGACAGCTATGTGCAGCCAGTTCCATGCTTGTCTGAGTTACACACCTTCCCCTTACAGTGTGACTAGCAGCAGGGGGCCAGCTGGTCATCTAACAATAAAGTCCCAGCCACCTCTTTCTTTTGCATTTAAAGCAGTAGGCTACCTCCCGCCATGCACTTCTCTTGATCATGTCTCCTACTCCCCACTTAAAAACAGGAAACACCAAGGTGGCACATTCAGGGCGCTGTCATGGAGCCATGCCGTGACTCAACAAGAAACAAAGGGCATTGGGAAAGGGCACCAGGGACCCACTGTTGCCACCTGGAATACTGACTGGATGTTGAGAGATGGGTGTCCTGTGTCTCTGAAAGGTCCTTCAGATACTGGGTGATCAGATACAGCTTTGGCCTCCATCTCAGTTCCTGTGTGGGATCTAGCAGAGCAAGGGTCTGCCCTTCTCCATGAGGCTTCAGAAAGGGAGAAGGCAGTGGGTGGACCATCTCTCCAGGATGCTCCAGGCTAAGGAAGGCAAGGCTGCTCTGCGAGATACAGATAGTGCTGTTCAGTGTTGGCCAGATTGCTGGCCTCCTTCCTGCTCTGCCAGCTGCTCTTCAAGTGAAAACTCTAAGTCTCAAGCCATAATAAGCTGGTCTGTTTTGGTAGTTTATACACTCTGTGAGGCCTAGGATGCCCTCTATTATCTTTTCATCCTTTTTATCATCTCCACCCAGTTCCACATCCTTGGAACTCTCCTGGAAAAGTCAGGCATCTCCCACCTTTCCCTAGCACGTTGATCAAACCATCCCCCGTGAGTTCTGATTTCATATTATAGTCATCTGCGCAGTGCTCCCTCTACAGTGACCCAGCATCAAGACTGGAGCAGACAGACCTAGACTATCCAACCTGGAAATTATCTTCAAACTGCAAATGATTTCTTCATCACAACACAGGGGCAAGGGCAAGGGTGCATCTAATAGGCAGTTGCTGAATGGGCTCTGTATGATGAATTTCACTCTAAAAGTTGCGTTTGGTGGGATACATGACCAGTTAAAATGCATAACCTTCCTTAGTGAGAAGAAAACGAATACAGAGGTACTTTGCTCACTCTAGAGCATAATCTAAGAGATTGAGCACACATAAAACCTTGTCCATACCATGCACAGCAGCCAAAGGGTGGAGACATCCCAGTGTTGAGCAGATGAATGGACAGACAGAATGTGGTGGACACCTACGGTGGAATAGTATTTAGCATGTAAAGGAATGGAGTCCTGAAACCTGCTATGTGGTAGAAGAGTCCATATTATACGCTTTATAGGGAACATTGGGAATAGGCAATTCTACAGAGACAGAAAATAGATTGGGAGTTGCCAAAATAGATTGGGGCTGAGGAACTGGGGAATTTCTTAACTAGAGATGTAGAAGTCATACAACATTGTATGAAATCGCTCACTTGAAAATGGTCAATTTTATGTTATGCAAAGTTCACTAAAATTAAAAAAAATCTCATGTTTATCTGGGGAACAAGGTAGAAGCTTGCCTGTGAGCAGGTGTGGCCTTGGCTTTCAAAGGTCAAGTCAGAGAAGAGTTGGTGGTGGACCCTCACCGGGTTAATCTGACAGAGACACTGGCAACATGCAGAATGTGAGCAGGTGCCAGCACTTCAGTCTCCTCTTCCCTCAGCCCACAGCAGGCTGCTTCCAAGCACATGAGATAAAGCACATGAGGATGATGAAGACTGTACCCTTGAAGGAAACTATGGTGTTAGTTGGAGATGCTGTCCTCAGTGGCACTCCAAGCCAGTGACTCAGAAAGAGGTGGGTATTCTTTCTCATGTGGGGAGTGATTTTCCTTTGTCCCAGTAAAAGGAACTCACAAATGCTTTTCAGACAACTGCTATTGCCCTGAACAGGTGCAGAGGACCCTTGTGACAGTGTGGTAGCTGCATAGCCACTGCAGAGACCCCTCAGGGTTGGTGTAAGAATCAGGAATGTAGTCAGATCACTTGAAAGTGACAATTAGTTACAAAGTGGGAAGATGGCTACAGAAAGAAAGGAAATATGTCAAGGACTGATTGGCAGAGGGACAGCCGAACAACTCCACAGGGAAGAGGGACAGAGTAATCTGATTTTTAAATGGTCAAATGATATGAATAGATATTTTTTCCAAATAGCTAACAAGTACATGAGGAAAAAAGGTCACTAATTATCAGAGAACACAAAGCCACAGTGAGATAGTACCTTACTCCATTCAGAGTGAGTATGATCAACAAACAGAAACTCTGCTGAGCATGTAGAGAGAGGAGAAATTTCATACACTATTGAGAGACATGCAAATTAGTGCATTTTGTACATAATAATAGAATACTGGAAACTAAAGATAGAACTGTCATAAGGATACAAAAATCCCACAGCTGGATATATAGTCCAAGAAAAGGAAATATCTGTGTCTCATATTCACTGTAACACTGTACAATAGGCAAGATACCGAGGTTGACCACTGTATACATCTATCCATCTATCAAGGTTGACTGATTGTGTGTGTGTGTGTGTGTGTGTGTGTGTGTGTGTGTGTGTAATATTTAGAGATGAACAATAATGGAGATGAAAAATAATGAAATCTTGTCATTTTGGGCAACATGGATTGAAGTAAAGAACCTAAGATCACATAAGGCAGGCATTTGGCATGTTCTTGCTTTTGCATGGAAGGTAAATTAGCCTATAAGAATGAAGGGTAGAATTATGGTCACCATAGAATAGGGGGTAAGTTTGGGTGGAATAGAAAAAATATGGTGATTGGGTACAGAACCCAGCTAGATGGGAGGAATCAGATCTAGTGTCCTCTTGCACAGAAGGGTGGCTCCAGCTAAGTGACTTATTTCATAATGCAGTAAAGCTAGAAGAAAGGATTTTGAATGTGCCAACAGAACACAGAAAAATGATAAATGAGACCCAGGGTCTGGTCTGATTGATCACTGTATACTATATATGTATATTAAAACAACATGGAACACCCCATAAATACACATAATTATGTGTCAATTTAAATTTTTTAGGAAGGATGAAACATGATCCAACTAAGAATCCAAGTGAGGGGTGCCAAACCATTCCAGGGTAAACAGAAGCTCGCCAGAGACATGGAGAAGTGACGAACCAGTTACGATCAAATGTAGTTTCCAAAGTTACTACCTGTCCTGAAATGTCTTTATTTCCCCAAGAGGACTTTTGGTCTGACATGTGCTCCGCAAGCTGTCAGCCAGGAGGAAGTGACATAATATGTCTTATCGGCTTTAATAGCACGTGCCAGGACACACAACTTTTGGTGAAGTGGCATCTGAGTAGGTGTAGACAGAGAGAGAGTAGGTGAGGACAGCGCAAGGGTCAGCCATCTCAAGCAGGCATTACCTGGAATGGCTGCAGGAAGATGATGGGCGAAATGTGCACCTCCAGAGTTCTCTCTCAAACTCTGCTTTTTAAAGACAGTCTCAATATAAGCATCAAAGAGTAGGACATGTTAACATACCTGAAACCTAGGGTCAATGTTCAAACTGAGTAATCAAGGCATTTAAGCCCATGCATGAGCCTGGTGGCTCACACAGGAGACCAGTGGCTATTAGGCTGGGACTCTGCAAGTCCTAACACTTCCCACAGGTCACTGGAATGCCATTGTGAGCACAAGAAATTCTGAGGTGACTGCATCAAGTGCTATGAATGGCTCCCTCCACTGGACACAGACAAGTGAACATTTGTCCCCTTGGTGAAGCTGGCCTGAGCTCTGTCTCACATCATGCTTTTGCTTTGAAAAATTAAATCAAATTTCAAAATTTTTTCCTCCTCTTGGCTAGGAACCATTAAAACAGACAGAAGAATACTGTTCGGCTGTAGCTTCCAGAAACACACATTACAGTGACTGTGTCCAACCCAGCAGTGGGAAGGTACAGGCCGTGCTTCAGGGCGGGGCTGGGAACACACGGCCTCAATGTGCTTGGAAATAGAGCAGAATTCCCTGGGCTTGTAGCTTGCAAATGTAATCTGAAGGAAAGTGAGGCATGTAATATATTTAGTTCCTATTTAAGAACACACTTGAAACCGTAGGACCTCACTGGTTCAGTATTAAAAGATAGGGAGATACTAAAGGGAAATATGGGGCTCTGCTTCTTCAGTTGACTGAGGTTTCCGTGGTTGGGCACACTTCACCTTTTCAGAAGTTCTTGTACATTTCCAGTTCTGCTGTGAGGGGCTCCTTCACCTCTGAGGTCAGGCTGACGCCAGGAAGCCAGAGGTGACAGTTGGGGCTTTGCTAAGCACAGGGCCCCCATGTTCTATCAGAAATCCTTCACTCAAGCTTTTTTTGTGTCTCCAATAATGAACAACTAGGTCATCCTCTAATATCTCCCACTGAGGATAACGGGTCTTGGGAATATTATGCAACTCACACAAGCCTGTCTGGGCAGATTTCCTACCACAAACAATTCTAGGATTTGATTCGATTTCCCCTGGTTTTTCTTTTATGTCTTTGGCCATGGACTGAAATACTTGGCTGCAGAAAGAGTGGTTAAATGGAACTCAGGGACTTCTTAGAGTTTTAATGGCACTTAACTGCTCAGAAGCAGGGAGAAATCCACTCCCTGGTGTTATTTTCTGTTTTGTCTCCCACTCCTGCTGCAAAAGCCTTCAGACAAAGCAATGGAGAGATGAAGGTATATCCAGTCTCCAGATCCCCAGAAGACAATAGAGAGAGGCCACATCAAACTTTAAGGATGGGAAAATCAGACTCTTCCTGATAGTATGGGGTGACACAGGAAAATTGTTTCATACTCTCTTGACCCAGGACACCCCACAAACATCATGTAGTCAAGAGGTTCAGCTCTTCATGCTCATTTTAAGACCACCTGTGAGCCTTGCCCAGGCCCTCAAGGATATGTGTATTCAAAGTATCTCAAGTATCTGAGAGCCCCCCAAGCTGTGTTCCCTGTTGTACATGAGGTCCCTGCCACACTTGAGATGGTCTTCACCAGAAAGGAACTCAGAGAAGAGGTAACACAAGAGAAAAGATATTCTATCAGACACCAAAGAAGCAAAACATACAGCATAGAAACAATTTCAGTGCAAAATAATTACAATAAAGTAAAAAACTTGTAGAAGTCAAATTAAAAGACAGTAATTTGTGATGCATAGAGTGGAAGTACTTTATGTAGACAAACTGTGTGTTGGGCAAGGGGTCTGGGATGGGTTGTGAAATCTGAGAAGTGCCTTATTCCTTGGGAGAAACAGAGGGCTGGCCATGAAGAACTGTAAATGGGTATGGGAAATGTGAGCTTCTACTCACATCTTCTCAGCATCCAGGTTCCAACAAGAGGCTTTGCACTTGGAAGAGGGGAAGGAGACTTAGATGTGACAGACAGTCTCTCCCATCTGCCCCTCCTCTGTCCACTGTATCTCCATCCCTTTTCCTTTCCAGCTCTTGGGTTTACTGAAGACGACTGCTGAGAACCCACATGAGGCATCTGCTTGGGACCGGGATGGCTTTGGGAAAAGGTGACAGTCTCAAACACAACAGGGATCACATGATGTGATAGTCCAGAGGAAGTAGTGGCCAGCTAGCTGGCTTGATGGAAGTAAAGGGAAAAGGCAGGGCGAAAAATGGGGCCCAAGATGGGGGTC
Source organism: Lophiomys imhausi (assembly GCA_907164525.1). Classification (NCBI taxonomy): domain Eukaryota; kingdom Metazoa; phylum Chordata; class Mammalia; order Rodentia; family Muridae; genus Lophiomys; species Lophiomys imhausi. The sequence continues at coordinate 1,619,838 of CAJQZJ010001058.1, forward strand.
TTGGCTTGGGATATCTGAGGAGTTGAGAGACACAATATTCCATATTTTCTTTGTGGACTTAATTTTCCTCTCAAATCATGCAGTATTTTTTTTTATTACATAGTCTTAGTTTAAACTTGCTGCTTCAACTGTAACACAATGTGTAGGGAGGCTGCAGGTTGTCTTGACCACAAAGGAATAGCCATGATAGTAGAGAGGGTATCCCAGATAATGGGGTCCTCTTGGGAGACAGAGAAGCCATGCCTCCCACAGGGGTTAGAGGGATGTTTGGAACATGGGAAGACCTCACCATGATGCAGGGGGATGATAAAGGTATGGAAGGAGACAGAGCACTGTGGCAGGCACATGCCATTCACTACCTCGTGGAGTTTCTCAGTTAGAATGGGAGTTTATAGGGCTTCCAGTTTAAACCTTGTAGTTGGAAGAATAGAGAGAACATAGCTACATGGCTTTACCAAGCCCCCATGTGGTTAGAGTGGAAAGACAGTTTGTAGCTCTTTTGGCCTTTGGCCTCTCTTTACCTTGCATCCTTAATCTGAAAGGACTGGTATGATGCCTAACGTTATAAAGTGTAAGAAGAATTTGTCTGGGGAAGGTACATAAGAAGGACAGTGATTCTGTTTGCTATGCACCAGCTTGCGTGCTTTGTGCCATCCTAGGAAAGAGAAACTGACAGGGGCCTTTGTACTGCTTACATTCCACTCACATATTACGATAGCCAATACTAATTGTCAACTTGATAGCTAATATTGATAAACTCTAGAGTCACCAATGAGTCAAGTCCTCGGGCATGCCTGTGAAGGAATTTCTGGACTCGGTTAACTTATGGGAGAAGATCCACTCTAAATGTGAGGGGTACCATTCCACAGCCTGGGAACCTGGACTGAATGTAAAGAAGAAAGTGAGCTAAGGACCAGCATCCATTGCTCTTCGGTTTCTGACTCTGAATTTAATGAGGCAAGCTGCTGTATGCTCCTGTGGCCACGACTTCCCTACCAACAATAGACTCTACCCTCAAACTGAGAGCCCAAATAACTTTTTCCCACTTTAAGCTGCTTTTGCTAAGCATTTTGTCACAGCAACAAGAAAAATAACTAATATGGATTCTTATCTGGAGGTGCTCTCACTCCTGACATTTGTTCCTTACCATTCCTTATCATTGTACCAAAGATTGTCAGGCTGGAAGTTATGCATGGATATGAACTCTATTTATGGTTTTGTATCAGAAACAGGCATGACTTATAAAGTATGAAGGAGCCAATAGGAAGGCCAAGTCTTAGGGATCAGCATTTAAAAACAAAGGCTGGATAAATGCCATTTCTATCCCATGTTTGGTCTGCTTTTACAGTGGATGGCCCACTGTGCTTCACCCCAAACCTTAACTTTGAGCATATGAATCCCACCCCTCTTACCTACTTATGGCCTTGTCAATTCACTTCTGTTCTTCTTGTCATACTAACGACCTCTCTCATCTGTAGGATCTCTCATCTGTAAACAAACTCAACAGCTCTTGAACCTGCTCAGCCATCTCTGCATTTTTCTTCAGCTTTCGATAGCCCACCCCTGGTCTTCCTAATTCTCCCATTCAGCTTACACAGTCTAGTCTTCTGAATGAACTTATCCTTGACCCCAGTGACCAGCAGCAGCCTTAGACTCAGCTAGCCCTTAATTTAGGAAGCTCTCTCTTCCCATTGGCTTCCAGAATACTGTTTTCTTTTCCTTCATTCATTTCCTTTAATAGTCTGAGATACCAGTCACGAGAGCTGGGCTCAAGGCTCATTCTTCATTCTGTCCTTGCTCTCTGTTCTGCTCCTTTGCTTTAAATGACCAGCTCTAGACTGATAACACTACGCTGGGGACTCAAATTCCCATCTCCAGTGAACGCCACTCATTGAACCTCAGCCTCCATTTGAATATCTGAATGGACTCAAGGATTAACATGTCTGAACATAAAATCTCCATCTCACCTTGAAACTATTACTAAGTGCTTCCTGATCCAGGAAATAACTTCTTCTTCCTCCTAATATTTCTAATCAAAACTTTCTACTTCCCCTTGGCTGTACATGTCTTACACCTGCACCCACACCACCAACTTGTGCTTCCTTCCACCATCTCTCTAAAGTGGTCTCCCAAGATCTGCCTTCAATGCTCTTTTCTGGTTTAGGAGATCTCTCTCTCTCTCTCTCTCTCTCTCTCTCTCTCTCTGTCTCTCTGTGTGTGTGTATATGTGTGTGCATGTGTGTATGTGTATGTGTGTATGTATATGTGTATGTGTGTGTGTGTGTGTGTGTGTGTGTGTATGAGGCAAACTTTACTCTTGATCAAAAGGATGTGCTTAGAACAGTGAACACACCAAGGCAATGGGGCACAAAGTGCATTTGGCTTTTATCCTAATTCTTTTGTCTTTTCCCCATTGGCTGGGGTCTGACCTCAGAGTCTTAATTCAATTTGCTAGTCTGAAAAGAACTGGCTCACAGGAAATGAAGGAAGGAGGAAGAGATCACTGCTTCAGGCTATCAAATTCTTGGAATACAGCAGTGGTCCTTTGTGTAAACAAAGGTTTTACTGAAGGAGCAGAGTAAAAATTTGTAGAAAAGTCTTACAATGTGTTGGGGGAAGTAAATAGATTTGAGTTCCTTGTCTTCAACACAAGTTTTATAGTATGAGCTAGAGAAGACTCATATTTGATATGTCTTACAACCCCTTTGATATTTCTTACAATCCTCCTCTTTTAAAAATACTCTTTTCTTCAAACTCATTAAGACATCACTCTCTCTTTTTGTCCTAATTTGGAGTAAGAATATTTGATCAGTAATCCCAAATTAGGCTCCTAGTATAAAGAATGAATTAATTGATCCATTTCTTATGCATGGTTTAAGGTGAGTCCATCTTCCTAGGGGTAGTTCCTTGGCCAGGGAGTTGGCCTGGATTCATTGGAATGTTAGGAAGAACACCATTCTTGGTGCAAAGATCTCTCTAGAAGCTTCAGAAAGGACTTCCTCCTGCATTGCTGGCAGCTGCTTCAAGACCTCTGTCCCACCTTGGTCTGTTCTCACATAGCAGCTGCAGGGGGCTTTTCAGGGCATTGACCTGGTCATGTTCTGCTCAAAGGCTTCCCTTCCCTGGCTGTCAAAATTGCAATTCTGAGACTCCTGTCTCCTCATCACTGTTACCCTCATACCCACCACTTACTCCTCTCAGGCCACGAGGGCAGCTATGAGCTGGTGCTCAGTATCATCAAGCACATGCTGAAACAGTGCACTGCTTACTAATCACGCACAATCCACACACACAGAAATGTTGGCCATTGCTATCTTCCTACAAGTTGTTGACAGGAAACAATTATTTAATAAATGAACTAAATCTCTCTCTTTTGTTTGGTAGACGCAAAGAAAGAGGAAAAGCTCATCTAGAATCCTGCAATTCATAGTCAGTTTTCTCTATGACTCCCCCTCCCACCATCTCATTTCTCACACATCTAGTTTTGCTCAACAGAGGATGGGAGGTTTTTAAAAAGTAGCAGATTTTTACCTAATTATTAAATTAGCATCCAAAGCACTTTTTGGATTTGTCTGCCTCTGGATCAAGTCCCCACCACCTCCACTCTATGCCTCACTGCTCAATAAGGAAATTGCTCTCTTAGTCTATCCTCTAAAGTCCACCAAAGGATCCTCTATAGCAGAAATATGTGTCACCCCTGAGGCCAAGCCGCCACAAATCATACTTCTTCTTCTTCGGGGACTTGAATGGATTTCCTAGCTCATTCAGTTTTCAAGTTAAAACAACTTCTCCTCTTCCTCTTTCATTTCTTCTGCCTTACAAGTTGCCAACATGTCCTTTGGTTCTCAGTAACACACTACATGTTTCTATACGTCAAAAATACCCTTCCAGTCTTTGCTTTGAATGCCCTTTGTAATTAAACCTAGGTATTTATGAAAATGATTTATTGTTCTAAGCCACAAGCAAGCACACAAGAAAGTAAAAGTAAGATGCCTCATGCCAGGACCCTCTCAAGGTAAGTATATAATCCAAGTCTCATATTTAAAGGAACTAGGGTTCAGAAATCATTAAGTCTTGCTCCAAATTTCTTAATGTTTCCACTTCAAGGAATGTTATAAAGCTGACAACAATATATGTGTGTGATGGCTTGAATAGGTATGGGCCTCATAGCTTCATGTGTTTGACTGCTTCATCCAATGGGAGTGGCCCTCTTAGGAGGTGTGGCCTTGTTGGAGGGAGTGTGTCACTGTGGGGGTGGGCTTTGAGGTCATACATGCTCAAGGTACACCAGTGTGGCACACAGTCTCCTGCTGCCTGTGGATCAAGATGTTGAACTCTCAGCTTCTCCAGCACCATGTTTGCCTGTGCACTGCCATGCTTCCCTCCATGATGAAAATGGACTAAGCCTATGAAACTGTAAGCCAGCCCCAATTAAATGGTTTTTTTTTTATAAGAGTTACTGTGACCCTGGTTTCTTCTCAGCAATAAAACCCAAACTAAGACAATATGAAAATATGATCACTTATGATTTAGTAAGAAAGATAACACGAAACTTACAAATTACACTTTCACATTGGACTCTGTGTTTGGATGAGAAAAGAGTTCAGATGGAAAAGCTTTGTAAAAAAAAAAAAAAAAAGATTCCTCAACCTCAAAATGTCCAGTGCAATGGCAGTGATACAGCATATAGACCAGGAAGCTGAAGAAAACAGCTTGAGAAGGGGCTAGCCTTTGCTAACTATACAGAGTGTGTTCTTTCCTACTGTGGGCTACTCAGACTCAAGACAGGGAGAGGATCTGGCGGAGAGTTGATGAAGGTTATTTGGAAGAGAAGTAAGGGAGTTGTAAAAGCAGACAGGGAGTTAGAACAAGCAAATATGGAAAGATCCATCCCCACATAGTCTGGCCTGATCCACCATCCCTCTATCCAGGGAGGACTGTTCTCACTCCTGGATAGTGACAGGAAAAATGCTGGCCAAGCGAGTTCCAAGCTTTTCCAGGGCATTACCTAACTGAGGCAGGGTGCTTCTGCTGAACTTGGCATTGACGTGTGGAAAAGTCACTGGGCTGGAATCAGAAGACCACGGTCCTGCACTCACTTTGGCTGCCATCAACCTTGCTGAGGTCACTTAGCCCCCTTTGTCCTCAGCCATTTCATGTGTGTGTCCTGTAATCTGAACCACACATGTCCTTTCTGATTCCAATGTTCTTTCCAAGTCGAACATTCCACGGTTTCTCTAATTGAAAAGCTCAGCATGTCCCAGCAAGATAGCCACAACTGCCTGTGAGACGGCCTTTCTACCTCCACTTCAAGCTCTGGAAATCAACCTATCATTGCTGTGGTGGAAGGGGGACACCTAGTATGTATGCCAGACTACCTTTCTCACAACTGCTCCCTGGCTGTCCACTGGAAAGTCCCTTGGTGATAGTCCCACCATATCATAGTGATCACAGGGTCCAAACCACATCAGGTAGTGGCCCTGGAATGAAGGAGGAATTTATAGTTGCTCAATCTGCCATGTAATGTCTAGACTTCTGTATCAGCTGCTTCTTGCTAGGATGTCCACCCTCGATTTCCTTTACCTCCCTTACTCTCCTCATCCTTTTGGTTTCCACCCAGTCTTTCCTCCTTGAAGATGCTCTTTTGAAGCCACCAGTGGTCTATGAGTAGGGATGTACTCTCCAGCATCCTGCATAAACTTTATTCTACTATGGTGACCCCTTGAAATGCAGCAGCTGGCTGCTCTTACCCTTCTCTGTAGTCCTAACCCACCCCCACCCCAGGCTCACTGTCCACAGAGCTGAGTACATACAGCCTGGGCTATTGAAGGCACCAGTAAATGTGTATAAAATTTCAGTCTGTGCCTTTTCAGCCACAGTGGCAAAGAGCTCTGCCACACTCTAGCACTATTAGTCTTCATCAAGCCCTTCTCTGAATACTGTACCGTCCCAAATTGCTAATAAAACAGACCCCATCTCCAGTCCCAGAGTTCACTAAGCTAGCCCCCACCATGAGTCCCACATCCTCAAATTTTTCTTTTCAGAGTTGGCAGGTTAAATGCGGTCTTCCTGCTCCTCATCCCCTCCCACCCATTTTCTTAACTAGAAGTGAAAGGACTCCCTAGTCCCTGGGGTCCAGGTTGGTGTTGCACAAGGCTTGTAGTGGAGAGTCATATCTGACTTTATGTGGATATTTTGTTAAGCATTGCTAAACACCCCTACCCTATCAACTTCTGCCTTTGTAGTCATTTCCAGTTGGAATGTTTTTAGGCTGAAAAAGACAGGTTTGTGAAGAGACATAAACCGCTATGGTGAGAGGTGACATATGTTTTCTCCTAGTGAAAGCCAAGGACTCCCGTAGATTCTGCAGTTTTTGGACAGTGCATAAAATCCATCTCGTAAGCAATTAATCTCCTGGCAGGCTTTGAGTGAACCAATTACTCCATGTTTTTCTTTGTCATTGTTCGGAAGTTTAACAGTGCATCTATCTACTTGATTCCTGTCTGGAGAGCCAAGGGCCGCCTTAAAAACCTCTGCAGTGAGCATATGTAAAAACACTCAGTGTTCACACATTTGATTTAAATATTGACACATTTTTTCATTAGAACATTAAACCCTTAGCTTCAGTCATCCTAAATGCTTTCCAGGAGAATGACTTCCCCACTAGAAAGGCTTCTAGTAACTCAATACAAACTTTGCGAGCAGGAGATCCTCGGCCGTGGCTGGCTAGTGTGATCCTTTTCTGTGGGGAGGCAGCTGTGACTAGTTAGGAACCAGTGCTGGAAACAGTATTCAGAGTGTTCTTGGCAGATTTCTTACATCGTTATTCAATATGAACTGCAAATCATATGCTCATAGTTAGGAGAATGTCAAGAAACTCCTAGCATTCATGCTTTGTTTGACAAAGTGATCGGAGTAGTGCTGGAAGGCAGAGGCATCTTGTGCTTGTAACGCAGAAGGAAAGAACCCTCCCACGGCCAGCAGGTTTTTGAGAAGTTGGTAATTCAGTCTATGACAAGAGCCCAGTTCCGAACTGACACATGCACAGCTTGTGGTCTTGATTATTCCAGGATGTGTGCCAAGGCAACTCGAGGTCTGGGAGGCAATGCAACAAGACTCTTCATTTCTTGGTCATTTCGGTCAACTGAGCTTCAAAGAAGGCTCGACAAACTGTTTAGATTTATTTATTATTTATTATTTATTTGTGTGTGTGTGTGTGTGTGTGTGTGTGTGTGTGTGTGAAAAGAAAACCTGACAACGTTCAAAGAGTCAATTTTCTCCTTTCACCAAATGGATTGGATCAAACTCAGGTCATCATGTTTAGCGGCAAGTGCAATTAACTGCTGGTGCTCTCTCTCTGACATCTCTTTCCTTCTTTTTTTCTCCCTCCCTCCCTTGCCCCACTCTCTGTCTCTGTCTGTTTCTGTCTCCGTCAGTTTTTCTCTTTCCCTCCCTCCCTCCTTCCCTCTCTCTCTCTTTCTTTCTTTCTTTCTTTCTTTCTTTCTTTCTTTCTTTCTTTCTTTCTTTCTTTCTTTCTTTCT
>CAJQZJ010001058.1:1638733-1685187 GCA_907164525.1 Lophiomys imhausi
TGGACGCTGGGCCCCAGGGGCGGTGTCCCCGTTTCAGGGGTCTTTCACTTTTTCTTTGTGGATAGAGGAGGTGAGACAAGGGGAGGATATTTCATGGTCTCTGCCAAGAGTTCACCTGAATGGTTCTAGAATGCCATCATTCGCCACTTCTCAGTGGTACTGAAAGGCAGCTCATGTCCATTTTAATTGTGTCAATCAGAAAAGGCAACATGCCAGTTTTGTTAATGCCATCCCAAACAATTTCTGTCAACACCGCAGGCCTATAACAGAGCAGTAAAGACCACTTAAGCGGGGCTCCTCCATCCTTTGTTTAGGGGTGCTGCAGGACACTCTGTCAGGACTAAACATCTAAGGAAGCAGCGGTCTGTTCACGCTGACCATAGCACCTTTGCACCCATGAGAGTGAATACCTCTCCATTAGCACTCCTTTGGAATCCCCTAAAGTTAATCCTTTAAGCTGCTGTGTCTCAACATCTCACACAGATAGCATCAGAAGGGCGTTAACTGTCTAACCCCTGGCATTATACTGGAGGATGCTGATGGTCTAATCTCACTGAGCCAACTGACTGTCAGTCATACTGTGCACTGAGAATGGCCTGGAGCCGCCCAAATGGTGGTGTGCAAGAAGCAGCTCACGCTTCATGTCTTCAGCCATTGTTTTTAGTCTCTTCTCTCTCCATGGAGCTGAGGCTCATCTGGGCCCTGAGTTCACTGTCATGGTTACACATATGGAAATAAATAAAAGCAGAGGCACAATTTAGGGACACAAGAAGAAAATGGGTTAGTCCGCCTGCGCCAGGAGTCATGCTAAGCTCCTTTAACCTATGTGTCCTGTGAGTGAGAGTGTTATCTTTATTTTATAGATGGAGGAAGGCTGGCTGTTAGGTGTTGAAGCTGCTTCCTTCTAAACTAGTTCTGCCAGACCCCAGGGGGATTGTTCTTGGATCTTATAGGCTCTGTGGGTTTTTTTTTTTCTTTTGGAAGTAGAAACCTGGAGCACCCCTGAAAGCATTGTGTCTCACTCTCCTGACACAGATGAGCTAGGAGCTGCAAATAGGAGCCCTGAAGTAACATACACATTAGAGAGTGAGTGAGTGACACAGAGGTACCAACGTTTGTAACTGATCAAACATGAGGGCCCTCTAGGGCCCTTTCTCACCCATGTTTACTAGGTTGCCTGGATAAGAAGGTCACGATAGGTGGTGCTTCAGCCAATTCTTTTTTCTTTTTCTTTTGATAGCTATAAAGGTCTTAGAGCTCTCTCTCTCTCTCTCTCTCTCTCTCTCTCTCTCTCTCTCTCTCCCTCTCAGCCTGTGTGTGAAAGCTACAGTGTTAGGTTCCTTGTTGGATACAGGTGAAAAACACATAATCCCTGATTCTAAAGTATGTACATTATTTTATTTATTTTTTATTTTTTTGGTTTTTTTGAGACAGGGTTTCTCTGTATAACAGCTCTGGCTGTCCTGGACTTGCTTTGTAGACTAGGCTGGCCTTGAACTCATAGAGATTCACCTGCCTCTGCCTCCCAAGTTCTGGGATTAAAGGCGTGCACCACCACCGCCCAGCAAGTATGTACATTATTAAGAAGATGCCTATAATATTTAATAAAGTAAAAGGAAATAAAGAGTACCAGAAGGAAGACAAGTGCAAGACTCCATGGGACCTGAAGGAATTTTGGGGGTTGGAAGACAACAGCTAAGTGAGCAATGACTTATTAGTTGAGATCCAATGTGGCTGATGCTTCATTGAGTTTTGTGATTTTTCATGTATTAGCCATCCATTACAGGCCTATCATGTGCTGGCTGCTGTGCTATTAGGACAATCTGGTCAGGTAGGATGGGTGAGGCTGGCAGGCTGGCCATGGTATAATTTCCAGTGGGGAGCTAAATTGCAGGCTGGAAGTTCAGGAAGAATCTGGGGTGGTTGGACATGATAGGGATGGATGAGCTTGCCTAGACACAAGTGAGATGAAGTCAGAGTTAAAATATGAAGGCAGTCCGAAATGCCCACAAAGAAGGCTTCTCTGAGAGGTGCTATGAAGGTGAGGTAGCCTGCCAGAGTAGCCATTTACAAAGTACATCCACAAGTGAGAAAAAAACCACCACACCTAGCCACAAGGCGATTTCTAATGCCATAGTATCAGCACACTTCCCTGTGCACTACAAGTTCCTGTAGCCACCGGCTTCCTGAGCTCTGGTAACCATGACAGAAGGCTGAGGCAAGGATCCCAGGGATGCTGCTTGCTCGCCCTATGACTTGGTTAATTGACCCTTTCTTTCTGGGCATAGTTGGGATGACACCTGTCCTGCCTAACAAGTTATTTCGAGAATTTGATAAACTCATCACATAGGACTCACGATGGTCCTTAAAACAGGCACCCAATCAGAGCCAACTACCCCATACAGGCCAGTCCACGGGGAAAGGCATTTTATTTATTTTTATTGATTTATAAATAGCTCATGATCTCTGAGCAGAAGAGCCACAGAGTTGTCCAGTCCCTCTGTCCCACTGTCAGACTCCATTCACATAGGACACTCTCTGTGGGGCAGTGGAGCCTAAACTATGGGGTCCTGGACTAGAACCATGCACCATGAGAGTCAACATTGTAGTTGTGTTGCTGTGAGTCTGACCCGATCTTGGAACTATAAAGACGTCTCATTGATGAGCTTTGGATAAACCGCTATAAACATCCAACACGTGACTGGTTTGTAAGTTGTCCAAAGTGATCCCAGTCCTAACACCTGGGAACAAGGGGGGAAGAACACAAGGTGACTGCATTACTTTCAATCGTAGGTTTTTATTCCATGGAGTTTCTGTTAATGGATTTAAAGAATTGAATTCTATGTTCTCCTCTATGTGGCACCTTGTTTGTTCCAGGTTCCACAGAAGAAGATGAGGAAGTGTGAACTGACTTGCCCCAGGCTGCCTTCTTTTTTTTTTTTTTTTTTTGGTTTTTCGAGACAGGGTTTCTCTGTTTAACAGCTCTGGCTGTCCTGGACTCGCTTTGTAGACCAGGCTGGCCTCGAACTCGCAAAGATCCGCCTGCCTCTGCCTCCCAAGTGCTGGGATTAAAGGTGTGCGCCACCACCGCCCGGCTCCCAGGCTGCCTTCTTAAAGCCCACTCCTGGCCTCACCACAGAATCTTTGTGGGCAAAGGACTGTGTGCCAAGCTTTCTGGCCCATGAACTATATTGCATGCTTTGTGATAGACCAGAGAAGCCCTGGCTAGTTGTTTGAGCACCCATGCCCCGAAGTGCTCTTGAGAGTTGTAGGGAGATCATCAAATTTGCCTTCGAATCAGTTTAGATGCAAGAATAGGAACCTGGGGAGGCTGGGTTTACTCATGAGTTGGCAGTGAGTCACTTTGTGCATTTAAAACTCAGGTTTAGGCAATGCTATCTTCGGAAAAGAGGACACAGATAATGCTGTTCAGCTTGGACGTATCTTGGCATATAATAGCTATTATCCCTGCAGAAAGGGAAGCTTCAAGTCCTGCCAGTTGGCAGCACTAACAAAAATCATAACCGAGTGAACTTTTCCACTCATAAAGTACACAAGTCTGGTTCCTGAAAACAACCCATTATTTTGCAGGAGATGCTTTAATAAAAACCCATGAGGACTCCTGGGAAGGTGATCTCCAGAGAATGCAGGGCTGACATCACAGGACATCTCATAGGAGGGGACAAGGATTAGGACCAAGTTTCTGAATGGCAGTATTGTCCCCTTGAGTCTTTCTGCAAGTATTTTACCAGTCATTTTGGAAGAAAAGGTTTAGGAAAATAAATATGGATTCACAAAAATATGGTGTGAAAGTGTTTTATTTTTTTTAACTTGTTTTAAGTTGAAGGCTTTTTTGGATTCCTTTTAAAATGTTCCTTAGTTCCTACTTACTAATGGCTCTGCCAAACCTCCCCCCTCCCACCACCCACATTCTGCTTCCAAGACATGGGGGCCTGTGGAAGAGCTTGTGAGAATTCATAAATCCCCTGCTTGGTTTCTCATTTATAACATGAGAGCAAACAAAGCCTTATTCTCAGGACAGCTGACTCTATCATCTCCCAATAAGATACCTTAAATTGAAAATAGAAGCAACCCTCTATTAGTTTCCTTTCTTGAGGCAGAGAGCAAGAAGGATGCGGATGGTGGCTAGAGGGCCTGTGCTCTTCTCAGCTCAGTTCTCAGCTGCCTGCCTATAGGGTTCAAACTTAGACCTAGATTCATAGCCCAGCTCTATACTTAACAGGCTGTGTGACCTTAAGGTGCTGGCCATCTTTGACTTCAGATTCTTCATCATCACATGGATAAGGAAATGTTTGCCTTTGATGGTGTCTCTTTCCGCATTATAGTGTTTTTGTACACAAAATCTAGTTAAGCAACATGGAGAGGAGAAGGCTAAAAGCAGAGCCTGACTTGGGGATATGTCAGCTGACTGCACTTCTTTGGATGTTTATCCTCTGCTTCCCCTGTACCTGCTCATCACTCATCCATCCATTCCACAAATACTTTGAGTTTTGAGTTCCTATTGCCCATATGAATGCTTGACCTCAGGGGATAGGTAGTCCTACGTGTCATGGACAAAGCCAGAAAGCCAGGTGGTGTAGAAGAGGGTTAAAGGAACAGGCTTTTCAAAGGAAGTGTTTATCTAAACAGATGGGGTTAGCTCAGCTCTCAAGTTACACCGACTCATAGGGCTCAAGTGATCAGGCCTTCTGAGGGCCGAGATTACGTGCATAGGTGCTGCACCCAGCTCTCTATATTTTATTCAAGTGCCATGATATACGCACTGCAGTTCTGCAAGGCCTGTCTGGTCCCAGCTCCTGAGGGCCAGCCCTGGCACTCATGAGTGGAATATGGTTTCATAGCCATTGTTGACTGGTAAGTTTAGCTTCCTTGTTTATAGAACACAAACAGTGATGCTTTCCCATGTAGAGATGTGTGTTTTCTTTTGAAAAGCAGCCCAGTGGTTTAGTATCTCCTGTGAGTATAAAGTAGGGGATGTTCCAAGCAGTTGTACTGAGGTGTCCTTGGTCCTTGCTAACGCTAAAAGTACGAAACTCGTTTCCTGTGCTAATGTAACATCTTTCTGCTGTTCTTTAAGTTGGTTTTTACATTGTTCAATTTTCAATGGAAAATGAGCCCTGCTGTTCATGAGGAGAGCTTCATCTGGAGACCTGGCGCTTGTAAGGAGAACCAGGCCTGGCTGGGATCTCTTTTTCTGGGCTAGTGATTCTCAGCAGGGGTGACTTTTATACCCCATGGGATACCTGGGAAGGTTCAGAGATATTTTTGGTTGTTGAAACTGACATCAGAGTTTACTAACATCTAGTGTGTAAAACAGAGCCACTTCGAGATATCCCATAATGCACAGGACAGTTCCCTACAGCAAACAGTCATGCAGGCTTCATGGTTCTGAGGAAAATTTAGCAGAATAATGAGCACATTATTTTCTTTGTTAGTAAGCGAATGAAACCTAATTTCTTGGGCTTGAGATCCCCACTACATTGATTAGGAAGTCATTTCTAACCTGCCCATCACACAGCTCTATGGATGTCCCCATTACAGATCTCCCACAAATAGCAAGATGCTGGTACACTCTGGACACATTAAAAGAGATAGGTAAAAGTAGAGCTATCAGACCCAGAAATAATGCTCTGGGGTTCCTCACTTCCCCACTGGACATTTCAGCCAAAGAAGTCCTGAGAGATAGATACCAAGGGACATGTCTGTGGAAAGAAGGGGTGGCAGCCTAAAGGACCTTGATTCATGTCCCACTCTTCCACCGTCTACACTAAGAGTTGGAGTTTATTTTCCTTCTTTGCTTCACATTGACAGGAATATAGATTTGGTTTTACTTAACTGTTCTGAAATGTAAAAATGGAACAAACAGACCCAATTCCAGACCTTCCATACTGCTAAGTAAAGCTATTAAAACAAACAGAAACATGGAGGTCGGGGCTCTGCTACTTACCAGTTGCCATGTTAGGTCTTCACACCCAGCTCCCATGCTCCACAAACCTATCCCGGGCCTACCCTGAGTCACCCTTGCTGCTAGAGGAAGTGCAATGGTTACCAGCAAGTTCCAGCTCTTCATGGCTGCCCAGAAACTATGTACCCAGCACCTAAGTGCAGAGTTTCCCACAAACTGATAGGGGACGGTGGTTGTCTCCTTGAAGACCTTGAAGTTTTACCAAGTCTATTTCCAAGATTCCTTGACCTATTTTTTTCTCACTTCTACATCCTCAGTTTCTAGGACGGCAGCAGGCCCATGGTAGGTACCAAAGATGCTTCTGCTAACACAGCTTCAGGTTGGCTGTCTCTTTGGAATATGTTTTCTCTCTTGGATAGCCCTATTGCTTACTCTTACCTCATTCAAGCTCTGCCCAATGCTATCCTCTCTATCAATTCCCATACGGCAACAGCAATCTACCATGTCATTCTCCTTCCTCTCATTTTTCTGTTTCTTCTAAGCAGTGGTCTCTCTTTAGAACTATTGGCTTCTCCCTCTGAGTAACAGACTTGACCTCAGCCCTATTTCCTGTGCTCTTGCCTCCTCAGTTCCTAGAGCACTGGTTGGCTCAAAGTAGCTGCTCAGTAAGCATGTGCAGACTGAGTGACAGTTTCATGGCTCTTCGTGGCGAGAAACTTGATCTTTTCTTCTCCACTGAATCCTTGGCTAGCCCCTGTTCTCGGTCAACCCCTTATTCTCATATTTAACTGTCTCCAGTATTTGCCAAGGAAGCTTTACTGCAGGGTCCATGGGAATGTGAGAGAGTCATGGGAGGCAGATACCCTGCTCTTACGTCATCACTCTGTGCACACCAGCAGGAACAGGATCCCAAGTCCTGATTTAAGGGCTCTACTGTGCTCTGATAGAAGCTTCCTCCTCTCTCTGTACACAGAGAAGCTGAACTATTTTCTCCCCCAAACCAGTGCACAAGGTAAAAACGAAACTTTTCACCTACAAAATAGCCTCATGGCTTCTTCTGTGACCCCGAACCTTTCTTTCCCCTCTAAGCTCCTTTTATTTCAAGAAAAGAATGCACTATGCACTGTCATCTGGCTTGTGAAAATAAACACAGTGACTGGTTTCCCCAAATAACTTGGCCTAACTGTGGACTTCCCCGGAGAAGCCTGTCTCCTGAGATGTGCAATCTGACAGGAGATCTATGCCGTGGCCCAGGCCTGCTGAGGTTGAGTTACAGACCATGCAGGGTCTGGATTGGGAACAAGGAATGCCTCTTGATTCTGTAGAATCAGATGTGTCCTTGTGGCCATTGAAGTTATCAGTACATGCTGGCTCATAGGAAAGCAGGCATCAGCAAAAGTTTTGATACTTTTTTTATGATATTCTTATAAGTTTGTCCAAAAAAACCAAAAAAACAAAAACAAAAAAAACCCACCAACCTGGAAATAGATAAAGCGCTTTTGTCTATCAAAGGTAAATGATGTCACTCTCAAATAATTGGATATCAATTATGTATAAATCAAGCCATCAATTAATAATATTTGGAAATATTGACACTTCTTTTTTCTTTAACTGACCAAATCTAGAGTTAATGGGAAAGTCCATGATGTGTTAGTAACAATTCCTATCTATTATGATAAAAATCTCAACATGTAATCATGTTTATTTATTTCGTTGCTAGGGACTGAATCCAAGGCCTCAGATGTGTTAGCATCATGCTTCTCCATTGAATTTAATCTCCATCCCTCTTCACTTTTTCAAACAGCCAAGTGGCTATACAATATAATTAAATTATTTGGTCTCTATTTTTAGCAACAAACCCACAAACTTACTTTAGCAACATAAGCATATATTACTTGGAATTTAGTTATTTTTAAAATAACCATTAACTAGATTTACTACAGGAAAAATATTACTCAATGTGCAAACTTGAAAACACGGAGACAACTAATTTATCTTAATCATTATTTCACTACTTACAGCCAATTAGAAAGTATAAACACTTGGCATTTGCTGTCATGTTTTCAGTTAGGAAGTAGCTAGCTGGAGCAGAATGTCCCTTCTGTGGTCTCAGAGGGGTCCAGATGCTCCCATGATGCTCCTCATTTTCTCAGGCCACTATGAAAATGGTGACAGCAGCCGGCACTCACTGCACACTTAGTCGCTCTTATTTCTCACTGAGGACAACCTGAGGGCTAGATGCTGCACTTTCCAACAACGTCAGCCTATGAAACGCAACATAAATCTGACCCACCAACCTCTGGGCTTCCATAAGACTCAGTCCCCATACTGTGCCTGCTTGAGGTAGTGATCTTGTCCTGCCTCCTGGGGCTATGTGCGACTTCATGCACTGTGGGCAAAGTCTAGCTCAGGAGCAAGCAGTCAGTACGATGAACACTTCCACAGGCAACACTGAGTTTGCTCCCTCTGCCAGCTTCCTTTATTATCATGCACGTGTGGTAGCTCAGAGGAAGCAGGAACCCCGCCTTGCTTTATCCCAGCTGAGGCAATGGGGGTCACAATGGTGACTTCTGCATGAAGTGTCTAGCTCATATGGACATGCCTTATGGACTCTAAACCAGGCCTCCATATCACTTCTGAGAATGTTCCCTTAGCAACTTATTATGCCACAGAATTACTATTTCTAACCTTTTACAGGGGAAGCAATGGCTGTGAGGAAGCTATTTTGGACTCACAGTATTGAAGAAAAATAAGGGCGGCCTCGGCTTTGCATCAACACCCTCCCGCACCACACACAGCTAAGACACAGGAACATAAAGTATGCAGTAGGTTCATGAGCAGAGAGGCTCTTTGCTTATATTATGGATTGATCTAGAGAAGTGGTTCTCAACTTGTAGGTTGCAATCCCTTTGGCAAACCTCTGTCTCCAAAAATATTTACAACATGATTCATAACAGAAAAAACTAGTTATAAAATAGCAATGATAAGAATTTCATGGCTGGGGCCACCACATATGAGGGACTGTAAAGGATCACAGCATTAGGAAGGTTGAGAACCACTGATCTAGAGGAAACCCGAACTCTAGATCCATTATTCTCATGAACATAGAGGTATATGGTCACTGTAGAAACCTATAGAAACTATCAGGATGTTATAAACAGAATAAAGCCCACACTTAGCAAAACGCCTTTACTTCCTGGTCACACTTTTAAAAGCTAACCTGGGATTCCCCCCCTCCTTACCTTTGAGCTCCCTACATTTCAGAATCGTAACAGGTGTGTGTGTGGGGTAGTGGTGGTGGTGGTAATAGATATGGGCCCAGCTAAAAGTGTCTCAGTCAGTGACCAGACTCTGGCTATGGAGGATCAGGAACATCCCTTTCAACTTAGCCCCAACAAAACAAAGATTTAGGCTCCCTGAGTTTTACGTAAATGGAATCTGAAATCCCCGACCCAGTTTCTAGAGGGTTAGAAAATGAACAGCAGAGGGCCTGCCTCATGGCGGAGCCCTTAGATGCTGGTGGTGAGGGCCTTCTACCCAGGCCACAGACCTGAGGGCTGTTACCCCACAGCACAGCCACACAGCCTGTGATTCAAGGCTTTAACTTTATTGTACCATCGCTCTGGAGTGCCCCCATCCCACTCCACCCTACACCACCCCAGAACAAATCTCAAAGGCCGGAAGCATCCTTAGAGTGGGAGAAAAACTTCTTTGTGATGAGACTATGAGCCAGGCTGAGGGCTGAATTGTGGGGAGAGTGAGGCAGAACAATTGTGGCCACTGACTGAGAACTGGGGGGGCTTTGCACACACTGATTTGCAGGGTAGCAATTAGTTTCCACCACCTGCCAATTTTCCTATCTTGTATGCTTTAACCTTTGAAATAAAAACTGCTTGAGTTCTCACATTGCCCATCTAGCTCAGCCACAAGAAGGTCTGGGTTTGGAGTAAAGTTTTCCACTGAATGAGGGCACAGGCAGGGGACTGAGAACCCGACCACTATTCCGGGCTGTTGCTTCACCAGCAATGGAAATGTAGGTAATTGGCTTCACCTTACAGCTCATCCCCAACCCTTCCTAAAATGGTATCCCCACACTTAGAAAAGACAGCTAGAAGACTAAGTAAAGCAGTGCCTTGAGGCTTAACAAGGAAAATTTAGGTAAATATACTTTAAAAACACTTAAGTGCAACTCTATCTATAGCACATAGAGGACATTGTCCTAAAGATGTGCACAGTCTAATCTCGAAGGCCTCTGAATAGATTGAGTTAGATAGCAAGGAGAATATGGGTTGCCAGTTGAGTAAGGGCTAGCAATCGGTGACCATGGATTATGTGGGTAGACCTAATGTAATCATGAGCCCCTCTGCATAGGGGAGGGAGAGGCAAAAAGTCAATGCGTTGACTAAAGGCAGAAGAGAGTCACTGCCAAGGATTGCAGTGGGAACAGCACAGAGATGGATTCTCTTTGGGAGCCTCTTGAAGGATTCTTAGCTTTAGCCCAGTGAGGCTCATCTCGACTTGTAACTTCTCTTCTTGGTGTAGTAAATCTGTTTCAGACATTCAATTTGTGGTAACTTAGCAGTTAGGAAATTCATTTAGCAAATTAGGCAACCAGCATTCTATTGAGAAGATGGCATCATTGTCATCAGTGGTCACATCATCCATCGCACTTCCCCATTATCATGAAGACTCTTCTCAGGCACAGCCTGGGAGTATCCCTAGCCATATGTAATTTTGCCGGGATTCTCAGAAAACAAGCCAGATGGCCAACTCATGGGATGCTCTCAGAGGGATTTTATCTTTAAGAGTACTATCATCAGATGGTCTCTATGAAAACACGGACTGCATTGTTCATTTTGTTTATTTATTTTACAAACCCTTTGTTCCTTGAACAAAAGTGCACTTCAGAGTTAACTGGTATCTAGCACAAGAAACTTATTCAGAATATCTTTGTTAATGAAGCTAAAATAGATAAAGCGTAATCTTGGCTTATCCTTGCTTGAATTATAACTTGCTTGAATTACATAGCCTACCATTTTACTTGGTTCCGGTCTTGGTAAGATATTTTGTACTGAACTATATACTGCCTCTTAAATTTGTTCAAGTCTTAAGGCTATTAAATTTAATTTCTTATTTGATATACATTCTATGACTCAGAAGAAGTAAGTTTTGTACCTATTTGCTAATAAGTTAGATATTTGGACATAAGCTTTTACAGTTTAAGAATACATAGAGGGCTGGAGAGATGGCTCAGAGCACTGGCTGTTCTTCCAAGGTCCTGAGTTCAATTCCCAGCAACCACATGGTGGCTCACAACCATCTACATTTGAGAGCTGGTGCCCTCTTCTGGCCTGTAGACATATGCAGGCAGAACTCTGCATACATAATAAAAAATAAATATATTTTTTTAAAAAAAGTATATTTGGATACATAAAGATAATTATGCAAATGATAGAGTGTAATGAACTTTTACAAAATGATTGTACCCTGTGACCTCAGCAAAGGACATCATATCCTCAAAGCATCCTCAACAGTTCTTCTACTGGTTTCTTTAAAAAGGTAGCCATTAGTCTGAGTGTGTGGTTTTATGTTAGCTTTTTACAGTTTTGAGGATCTTTTAACTCTGTAATTATACAATTATGTAATTTGTATTCCTCGTATTTTGCTTTTCCCAACGTGATAGTTGTAGGATTCATTCTCAATGGCTTCTGGAGATTTCAGAATTTTTTATTACTATACTATTTGAAAATTACAATATTACATATTTACAATATATAATTATAATTTCTAATTATATCTATAAATTATATTACATATTACTATACTAACATGAACTTTGCTTCAAAAAAAATTTTTTTTGTAAAATGTGAAGCATTTTATGCTGTTTTACTGAATTCTGTATTTCCATCTAATTTGTTGTAAAAATGCACGGTTCATATTTTCTGTCCAGGAAAGAAAGTCAACAGGCCCACAGCAGATCTCTGAACACTATACCTTCAGTGTATGCAAGGAGATGTTAGAGTCATTTGTTCCTATATAAGCAAAGAAGACTGAAAAGACTGTTTGCTGAGACCTCTCATAACACCAGGAGTGTATGGTGCATAAGTAAAAGAGGCAGGTCACCACAGATAGGTGGCCAGAGACCACTTGTGTGACCTTCAGAAACTGGATTTGATAATTTAGCCACTAGGACATAAACACAAAGCTCCAGGAAGGAGAAGCCCTCAGCACGAGGCAAAGAGGTGGAATTTGTTAGAATTCTTCCTACTTCTTCTCTTCTTTGATCTGTTTTATAGATGGAAACACTAGATTTGTTTGGGGGGGGAGGGATAGGTTTGATGCTTGAGAAATTACAGAGCATCTTAAAAATAATGCCGATTGAGATCCTCTCTCCAGGATGTCTCTTGTTCTAAACCATAAGACCCTGTTGACAGCCAGCCCTTAAGGAAGCTGAGCTGCCTCCAGAGCCAGTAGCAGCCTGAGCGCTCTCAGATGCGCATTAAGTCATCTGTCTTAGGGCAGCAAGAAAAAAACAAAAGCAAACAAGCAAACAAACAATCCAACAAAGAGCTGTAGTTCACACACAGACTCACCCAACTTGTCCAGAAGACAGCCAAGTACACCCTCTCATAAAGATGGTTAGTGAGCACAGAAGTGGCCTGAGAACATACAGATGCCTCTAGCCCGTGTTTTGCATAGATAATGGTTTCTGCTTGCCCAGCTGGGGCAGGGCAGTCCTGAGTTCAGAGCTGCCCTAAACAGTCACTCTTACCAATTCAGCTTGCCTAGTGCAGAAGCTGTGAACATAGGTGCATTGTTCATGAGCTCCAGCAGTGATGGGAGAAGCTCAACAGAATGTATTCATAGGGAGACAGGCCTGGTCTGTGCTTTGTGTGGTACTGAACAGGTAGCAAGAGGGTGAAAGGATTAGGTTTTTTTTTTTTAATGTTTATTTATTACCTCAGGTTACATCTCCATCACAGTGCCCTCTTTCCACCCCTCCCAGTCCTGCCCTCCCATCCTCTACCCCCTATCCCTTCCATCCCACTCCTCTGGAGTGGAGTGTCTCTACATGTTAGTCCCCCGCCCCAGTTCAGCAGTCATATGAGGGCCAAGAGCCTCCTCATACACTGAGGGCCTACAAGGCAGCACCACTAAGGCAAAGAGTCTCATTGACAGGAAACAAAGTCTATGTTCTTGTTCCCTTTGGTGCATTGGTTGTAGTATAGTTATGCTGTACTATATGGCTAAAATCCAATTAGAAGTGAATAGATGCCATGTGCATGAAAGGATTAGTTTTTTGATAAGAAACTCATGAAGAGATCAACATGACAAAATAAAGTCTCTGTTGTTCCTGTGGATGAAGATCGTACCAGATAATTTCTATACTGACATCAGATATGCTGGAAAGCACATTTAGGCAGTTCAGTGATTTTCAACTTTTTCTGAGTAGGTTTTCTAGCAGAGGCTTAAAATGTGATAGAGCTAAAAAAAAGCTTGTTAGGTCTCAAATCCAGGACAAATGGCTGAGGCATCTATTTAACATATCGGAGCAGACAATAGCAAAGAGAACTGTGTTCTTCCTGCATCCTTCAGTCCCTCCCTGTTACAGGGTGTGGCTGGCATACCCTGCCCTCTACCCCAAACCTCTCCAGCTTCCATCCCCCCAGCTATTCTTTTCTATATAATCCAGCCATTTTGGTCACCTGCCTCTTATGTCTACTTTCTCATCCAATCTCTTGGCCAGGGCTTGCCCCTCTTGATCAGCAGCTGCCCTCCCCTCCCCAGCTCTCCTCACATGGCTCAAAGTCATGTTCTCTGGACTCTCCCAGATGTTCCTGCCTCTGGCTAGGCTCTCCCTTTTATCTACAATAAACCTACTCCTCCACCATACCTAGGAGTAGTCATGTCCTTTTTCCTTTCATTTTTCATTCATCTGGTGCTGAAACCCAGGACCTGTCATGTCCCTTCCTTCCTTTGTTTTTTTGTTTTTCATTCAGAATTCATCCTGAACATTTATTCTTGTTACAGTAGGGATGGGGGATTAACCCTGCATAGTTTATACAAGCTTGCCCTCTTCTACCATGCCATCCCCTTAGGACAGACCCCAAGATAGTGTCATGAATCTCTCAGGGTTTGCAGAAAAGTGTGTAGCACAGTCGCTACTCCAGCTTTCCTTATTTGCAGATGTCAATGTAAGTACAGCAAGACAAAATGACTTCCCAGACATACCAAAAAGGAAGGTCAGGGCCAAAATCAGGCTTCCTAATATCTGGCACAGTGTTTTCACCATTATATAATGCAGAGACATCCTGGTAAGACATTTGAAATCAGCTGCAATGCATCTCTTTGGAGAAATGTCAGATACGGCTTGCTTAGTCTCAAGGAGAAGTCTTTCTTTGTTTGTCTAAAGAATGCCTGAAAAGTATAGTAGGATACATGCTTCACATACAGGAAGTCAAAGATTTGCTCTCTGTTTAAAAGAGGGAAAAGGTGCTGTATGGTGCATACCTGTAATTCTAGCCCTCTGGAGGCTGAGTCAGGAGGATCAAAAGCTTAAAGATAGACTGGGTTACATGGTAAGACTCTGTTAGAGAGAGGGAAGGGAACAGAGCGAAGGGTACAGGATGGGATGGAGGGAAGTAGAGACAGAGAGATGGGAATACAGATGCACTCACACACACAGAGGATAGGAGTGAGGGAAGAGTATGTAAAAGGAGAGAAAGAAGGGAGGCAGAAGGAAATCTAAGTCTCAAGAGCATGGCTACCACCCTGACCTCCATGAAATCACATCTTAAATTGTAGTAAGTAATTTTAGAAGGAGAAAAGAAATGTTGCCACAGTGATTATAATCAATAAATTCAATGAATTTTGAAAGAGCTACAGGGCCAAAGGTTCCAGGCATCCAAGTAGACACTGTTCATAGCTAGCCCCTGCTATGGCAAGTTGGAGGTCAATGTCCCCAGGCTTTGGGAAGGTCAGTTCTGAGAAGCAAAGCCACAGCCTGGTAATAAATCTTGTTTTGGGAAGGGAATAGGGTAATCATACATTTTTGCCCTGGCAGTTGTTCAGTTTTGCTAATGCAGAATGTAAAGAAGCACACTGCTGTCTCATGGTCACACCAGTAGTTACATTCCAGCAGGACTTCCCAAACTAACCCTGGTGTGCTATAGCATGATTGGATGGGGGTTGGAAGAAGCAACTCCAGCTCTGCCTACAATTTTCTCTCAAGAGGCATTCAGGTATAGAAACGGCACCAGGCCAGGGAGAGTGGACAGCACATCACAACTGACCCATGCTTCAGACCAAGGCCAGCTGCGCTTGGACTTCCAACTGCCTCTAGCCATCTTCAGAAAAGGCCTTTAACTTTTCTAGCCCTCAAGCTTTTCCAGGGATGATAATAAAAGCATCAAACTATTAGAGTTACTATGAATTACCTGAATTAGGCATAATGTCTATTATTGCCATATCTGGGATGAGAACTCTACTTTGGTATCACTACCAGGAGTTTCCAAACAGGAGTCTCCACCAGGTGAAGTTGGTGAACACTAATGACACCAGCAGCCAGACAGCAGCTCTGCAGGCCTGGGAATAAGCCTTCACATAGATCAGTGGTTCTCAACCCCTTTGGGGGTTTGAATATCAGATATACTTCATATCAGACATTTACATGACATTCCATAACAGTAGCAAAATTATAGTCATTAAGAAGCAACAAAATATTTTTTTTTGGTTGGGGGTCAGCATAACATGATGAACTGCATTGAAGGCTCACAACATTAGGAAGGGTTAAGAGCCAATGATTTAGATTTTCATAGAGGAAGTCCACCCTAATCATTTGTATCTCACCAGGACAACCTTTTTTTTTTTTTTTTTTCCCTTTCTTCCTCTCTGGGATCAAATGCAAACAGTTGATTGTGGTCTTTAGCAATGGCCATGCCTGGTGGGAACTGATTTCCTCTTGCAAAATGGTTCCAGCACACTGAGCTTCTGGGTTATTTCCTCGTATTTCGGAGACAGCATAGTTCAGCTTACGCATTCACTCATCTTTGAGTGGCGCCCTCTACACGCCTGACAGATACCACAGGGCCTTAAGGATCTACTGAGCAGAGCACTCAAGCATTTTCACCTAGGCAGCCCAGCACCCATGACTTATTAGGTGTAATTAGTGGATCAGTGGATCAATTAAACTACATCAAAACCTAACTTTTGGGACCCTGTTTTGATACCTGTTTATGAATATGGTTATGTTTCTCTCCTGGTGGCGCATCCTGCTCCCTGTCAATGGGTGACCCTTTAATAAACTGACAGAGGTCTCTCGACTTGGAATAAAGGTGGTTGATCTGGACACAAGAGCCTTCCTTTCTTTGCTATGAGGAAGACTGACTGGGAGATGGTGTCCTGTAAATTTGGGCCAAACTTTCACACAATCTTTCCTTCCTTATGGGAAATGTCAACAGAAATACAGAGACCCATCGCCATTGCTACTAACATTCTCAGAGTTCAGAAGTGAGTCTAATGAGTACATTCCATCTACCTCAACCTCCAGTTAACGTCCCTGAGGAGAGCTTGCCCACACCAACATTTCATAAATTAATTGCTTGGTTTAAAAATTTTTTTTTCTTTAAAATTTTTTATTTTTTGGTATATGAATGTTTTGCCTCCAGCATGTCTGATACCCACAGAGTCCAGAAGAGATAGTTGGATCTCCTGGATCTGGAGTACAGAAAGCTGTGTGCCATTATGTGAGTGTTAGGAATCAAATCCAGGTCCTCTGGAAGAACAGCAGATGTACTGCTGAGCCATCTCTCTGGACCCTGTTTGGGTTTTTTTTTTTTTTTTTTTTGGGTTAACTACCACTATCAAATACAGCTAAGCATTAACACAGGAAATAGGGCAACAGTTTTGAGTACAATAATTTTTTAATGCCACATAGAAACTCTTTTGAAAATACCAATAGAAACCTTATACTGGTGAGTAATTGCATTAGAAATATATTAGAAGGCACATGACCACTGCTCGGAAGCCAGGCATGGTGGCTCTTGCTTGTAATCCCAATACTCAGGAGGCTGAGGCAGAGGGCTTACACCAGTTCTAGTCATTTCTAAAAATGTCATTTAATTTAGGTCTTATCCAGATGAATTTCCCAATTGTCAGATCACAGAGGGCCACGTTTCTCTGGGTCTACTCTAATCATTTGTAGCACTCAGGGTTCTTGGCTGCAAATGATAGAAGTCTAACATAGTCTAAAGCAAGAAAGAAAGAAAGAAAGAAAGAAAGAAAGAAAGAAAGAAAGAAAGAAAGAAAGAAAGAAAGAAGGAAAGAAAGAAAGAAAGAGAATTACTGATTTACTTGCCAGTTCATGAACAAAGTAGGTGTGGAGTTGGTCCAGGGAACTTACATCCAAAGAACCTGATAATTCCTTCTCTCTCTCATTTCCTGATCTTGTTTTTATGGCCACGGACATTTCCAGACTTACAATTACACATTCAAGAAACATAGGCAAGGTCTTTTGACAGGTTCCAACTAGAAGAAATTTTGTAGAAGGGTTAAAATTGGCCTGGCTTGCCTCATCTTTCAACCCAATGTGTTTTCTTAGGCAAGAATGCAAGGCAATGGTTGGTGTCCCTGCAGAACTCTAACTAGAAAGAGGAGAGGCCTCTGGATGAAGGTAAGAATAGCTGTTCTTCATGCCCATGACCCTTTCAGGAGAGTGTGTAGTGAAGGTAAGAATAGCTGTTCTTCATGCTCATGACCCCTTCAGGAGAGTGTGTAGCACTTCTACATCCTGGCTTGCTGGACTGTTCCTTAGATTGTTTCTCCTTAGTACCGAGAGGTAGTTAGTATTTATTGTCACTTTCTTTGGAGCAGAGATATATCTGAAATATGCTTACATTTAAAAGATTATGGAGTTTGACTTTGATATACGTATTTTATGGGAAGTGGTCTCAAAAGTATGATTGCTGGTAGTTCAGTTAGGCAAGGTATCAGTCCTCTAGCAATGCCCGGTTAAAGTGGGAGATGTCCATTACCTAAGTAGGCACTACCAGGAGACCCAGTCTGCTGGCCTGTGCTGTGATGCACCAGGCATCATTTCCACATACAGAAGCCAAACAGATCCTAGTTACACACAAAACTAATTTTCACCCAAGTCTTCATATTCCCACTTGCAGGTGCTTGATAAGAATCCCAGATGGGTTAGGATTTGTTCTTTGATTTTTGTTTCCATTTGACTAAACTGGGGGCTGAAGGTCTCTCCTAACTATATTTTTGTCATTTCCACCAGGCTCCAGAATCTGCCTGTAGCTGCTGGATGCACCATGATCTCTCAGCGTTACTGATTATCACAGGCAATAATAAATACATATCTGTGTAGATTGAGGACTGTAGGGAGTTAGATAAATTAAATTAGATTTAGAAAGTGTATAGGGGTTTCTGATACTGTCTCTTAACTCAGGGCATGAAGAGCATTATCAGCATGTGGACTAAAAACAGGAAACAAACAGGAGACTTAATAGACTAAAAAACAAGGTTGAAGTCAGGAAAACAGGAAAGACTTAATGGACTTGAAGAAACAAAGTATCTGGCCTGACATTGTTTTCAGCTGTTAAGTGGGCGGAGCCCAAATTAAGCTGAAACAGAGTTCCTCCTATTTAAGGACAGTGCATGGAGCCCAGAAGGAGAAGAGGCCCCTGATGCTAGAGAGCTCCAAGAGTCCTACTGAAAAAAGTGCTGGCCATCATTTGATGGCCAGATTTCCCTGAAGCAGAAAGAAGCTGGTGAGCAAAGAAAGCCTGAGCAAGACACCAAAAAGCCAAGGACTAAACCCTGTGGCTCAGCTTTTGCCTAGAGGGGTTTGATCTGTCCGAACAGTGGCCTAAAGGAAACTGTGCCTGGCTTTAAGGACTGAGGCAGAGCAGCTGAGTTCCTGATTCAAAAGAAGTTGGCCTGCAGACGGCTGGGGTCTCCCACAGAGAAGAAAGCATGAAGCCTTATTTAAGGTGAGACTGCAATAACCAACTTACCCTGATGAACCTGCATCTGAGAGATCCAGAAAAAGGACTGCTAAGTGCGTTAAAGAATCTACAACAAAGACTGTGTTCCTGACGACTGAGGACCTGCCCCAGAGACTGTATCATTCTAAAAGGTTAGAAAAATAATTATCAATAGGTTTAGTGGATAGGTTAAAGGGGTTGTAAGAGTTTATAGGATTAATAGTTAAGAAATTGTTGGTGTTTGTTATAAGTGAATTTAGTAATAAATAAATAAGTGTTAAATAATAATTTAAAAGTTCGGTTACAGAGGTCTATAAATGAGGATTATGTTCACATTACCTAAAGTAGAAACTATTCCACCAGATCTGATAGAAAGGGCTGGGTTTGTGTTTCCAAGACCCCTGGTGATTCCAGCTGGCTTGAGCCTTTCACCAGTTGATTTGTGCCCCGGATGTGGCCCCATCCTGTCTTAGAAATGCAGACTACTTATGTACTATGGTGGCCACATGATTCCTAAGAAGGAACTCTCACAAACAGATGTGAATCTATCTTCTATTGCCTGACTCTAGCCAGTCTGTGATTTGACACCTTTCTAGGAACACAGGGATTCTTTTGAAAATCACTGGGGAGGGGGGCTTTTTAAATAACCACAAAATGAAGGGTAGAGCATGTCAAATGACCTTTGGCATGAAAGTCAGAGTGGGTGGCTGCATCTCTGGCTGGTGGACTGAAAGTGACTCCCACTGGCATATTCATCTTATCTACCATGTATACCACAGAATAGATCAGTCTCCGTAGTCTCTGTGTGCTTCAGGTGCCAAAGATTCCCTCATGGCTCAGCTTCAAGTACATGGTTTACAGAAACAGGATTTCTGAGTTACTGGCTGCTGTCAGATTCTCGGCTCTGCTTCACACTGAAGGTAAGAAATTGAGCAAGACTCACTAGGCACCGCTTTCAAAACTGTCAAGTGAGGCTTATGGTTGGGGTTGTTTCAGCAATGAGACTATGTAAGCATATCACCTACCACAGTGTTCCATAACGAAAGCAGAGATAATTCTACATAAAACCTGGGATCACAAGAGGGCTGTAGTTTAAGGTGAATTGTCCTCCAGGGGTGTGCGTGTTAAAAGCTTGGTCCCTGGCTTGTGATGCCCTTGAAAGGTGGGGTCTTTACTAGGCGGGGCCTAGGGAGAGAAAGATAGATCCTTGGGGATTGGCCATCCTTGAAGGAGATTTTGGGATCTCTCCTTCAGTACATTCCCTTCTCTCTGTTCTAGTTTCTCTGAGGCAAACAGGGTTTTCCTACCACATGCTCTGCCATGCTGTTCTGTGCTGCCACAAGCACAAAGCAGCAGGGCAAACAACCATGGACTGAAGACTCTGCAATGGTGAGCCCAAATAGACCTTTCCCTCTCTAAATTATGTATCTTGAGTACCATGTCATAGCTGTGGAGAGCTGGATAATGCTGAGAATGAGATTTTTTCTACAGCAGAGCAAAGGCTAGGTGCTCTTTACTCCACGAGCTGTACTTGGTAGAACATTAAAAAGAGAAGCTTCAGATAGCTGTAACTTCACAGGGCCTGATGTGTGGCTAGGAGAGCTGAGGTAAGCCCTGTGGACAGTACTAACCCCAAAGGAAAATGGTGGAATTATAGATGCTGATTACGTATGTGAGAGTAGGTAGTTACAAAAAGCGAGGTGAATGTATTAGAAACAACAGGCTCCACAGGGGCAAGAATATTGCCAGGACATTGCTCCAACCCCAACATCTTGGCCAGTGTTTGGCTCATAGTGGATGGTCAGTAAATGCCTATGGAGTAAATCCACAACTGAGTTATTTGAATAACTCTGCCTGCATTTGGACCTCTGCTTAACAGCTCTAGAATAATGGAAGATTTCCTTAACTTCTCTGAATGCCAGTTGCCTTTATCTGCCAAACAGCTCTCATCCTTGTCTATGGGATTTGGTTGCTATACAAATAAACTATACAGTTTATCTGGAAGGAACTGACCTAC
This sequence comes from Lophiomys imhausi, assembly GCA_907164525.1. Lineage (NCBI taxonomy): Eukaryota > Metazoa > Chordata > Mammalia > Rodentia > Muridae > Lophiomys > Lophiomys imhausi. The sequence continues at coordinate 1,659,672 of CAJQZJ010001058.1, forward strand.
AGCAGGTGAGAAATGACAGTGAACACAGAGCCATAAGGAACTGGAACTTGAGGATGGGTACAGACTGTGGCAGGTGGAGGACCAGTAGAGCATTCGTCTGTCTGTATGTCCCTTAATTCTGGCTCCAAACCCGATCACAGTGCCCATGAAAGTAGGATGAATGGATACTGTCCTTTCCTGCCATAGTAGCCCGTGGCACATGCTCCATTGCTGTTAACGAGATCAATAAACTTGCCACATTCAGAAATAGACAATTAACCCCTTTACAACACTTGAAGTCACAGGCTTCTCTATTTTACATGGCCAAGAAAGCTGGTGAACACATGGTTTTTATTACTACTCACCCTACCCTCCTAAAAAGAAAAAAAAAAGTACTAATAATTTAGCACCTCTAGAGGCTGTCTGTTCTTAGTGGTTTTGCAGAGAAGTGCTGCATGTCAGCCATCTAGGCAAGAGCCACCTCTAGGCCCACACTCCGTGGTGCTCGGTGGAGAACTGCTGTCTTTGGTCCTGTCCACCTTTCTGCATGTTTTATGGTTTACAGCTGTGGTGAAAAGCATTCTGGGGCCGGCCCAGATTTATTCCCATTTTTAATGTTTTTACTAGGCTGAATAAACACATTCTTAAAGAAGGAAGGCACCAGCCATGTTGGGAATAGGAAGAGCAGAGCCCTTCTCTGGAATGGGAACTTTCTCCTAACTGACACTTAGTAGTAACAACGAGTGCCATTGATAGATTCAACTACGGCTGTGGGGTCAGGAGACCGTCACTGGGTTCCATGGCACCCAACCCAAGAGCTCTTTCACAACACTACCCAAAGTCACCTTCCTCCTTGTAGAATTCATTAACACCTGTAGGAAAGCACTGTCTTTACCGCTGTGGACAGTCTGCAAAGTTGGGAATGTGCAATTGATGCTATCTGTACAGCTTTTACATTGTGCACGTGCTCATTTAAACGTTTTTGGCAAACGAGTTCAGATAAAGCAAGTCTTTCTCCCAAATTCAAGCCAACGTGTAATTCTTTATGAGGTTTGTAAAACTTCAGCAAAATGATTTCTTTAAAAGGAAAAAAAAAAAAAACGTACTTCCTTAGGCTTGCTCACTTGGTTGATTTTGGCCAAGGCTGCTCGGAGAATAACTAGCACACTATGAGAAAGATTATTCATACAGTGATTTGGAACTGGAAGGGATCAGAAAGTATTATAAATCTCTTCTCACGACATTCCTGCAAACTTCGCCATCACTGGAATAAGACAAGTTTGGAAGCTAACACCTGCACAGCCCACCCCAGGGGGAGGGCTGTTGGATGGCCTGTCTCCAGCTTCTACTTCAAAGTCAGTGGCATACAGTGTTTTGTTTGGTTGGAGGATGTTGAGGTGATTAGCAATTTTAAGCAATGCTTGTAGACTCATCAGTTGGCAGCCTTTTGAAACTGAAATGCTTGGCTCATTCTTGTCCAGTTGCAATGCCTCCCTGAGCCTTGGCTCCCTGAGCCCTCGCTCTCTGAGCCCTGGCTCCCTGAGCACTGGCTCCCTGAGCACTGGCTCCCCGAGTCACCCCCCAGTGCTAGTGAGTGCTTGGCCTTTGTCATTTTTCTGCTTTTGTTCTGAAGATGGTTAGCTCCAGGTATCTCTTTCAATTAAAATAATTGTTGTCAAAATATAATATGTACAACCTTCTAGCATCTTAGGAATGGGATCACAGAGTCAGAACACCTTTTTAATCTCTCTACAGAAGATGATGTCTGCTAGCATGTTTTCAGAAAGCCCCTAAGCAAAGAAGGTCAGAGGTCCAGGACCAAAGCACCCAAGATTCAGCCTCTTGTCACTCACAAGTCCTGCAACAGAAATGCTGACATACTGAAGAAAAACGAGGAGGAAACAGAATATGTTAAACTTTTGGTCAAGGTTAAGATGGAAGAAAAATGTCAGGAATGGATGCCAAAAGACATGGACTGTCCTTGTCAAGAGCTTCTAAGTCCAGTCAAAAATAAGTCCTTAAGAGTAACAATGAATGGTCAGACTTGAAGAAAAATAAAGTCTTGTTGTAATTACCTCCAGTTATTTCCCACCAAATTTCAGCTCCATTCTTGCATTTTTGGCACTATTCCCCTTCCTTCCCTGAAATGGTCTATAGATAAGATCCACAGTCTCTGTTTTTAAGAACCCAGTGTAGCCGGGCGGTGGTGGCGCACGCCTTTAATCCCAGCACTTGGGAGGCAGAGGCAGGCGGATCTTTGTGAGTTCGAGGCCAGCCTGGTCTACAAAGTGAGTCCAGGACAGCCAGAGATATTCAGAGAAACCCTGTCTCGAAAAAAAACCAAACAAAAAAAAAAAAAAAAAAAAAAAGAACCCAGTGTATACTCAGGTTTTCTTCTGGAATGTCTGATACAATTATCACCCAGTCCTAAAAATGTATACTGTCTTGATGTCTTTGATGATCTCAATAAAATGCCTTAGTTTTCCTTCTACATCTCAATAACCCTCTCCCCTTCTGTTTGGAGTTGTCTTCCTAATTCTGAGTATTACCTAAGCATCAAAAGGTGGCTCTCCAGGCATCCTTGTATGTCACTGAGAAAGATCTAGGGATTCCATTTTCCCTTAATTCTCATCCTTTCAAGACTGTACAATTTTCTTGCAAACTCTTTCTACCAGGATGTGGGAATGCCATTGCCTGACCTGGTTTTGATCCTGTGGGAATTATATGCCAAGATAGAATTTAAAGTAGAGGAAGTATACTGGAGCTAAAGCTTATGTAGAGAAAGCAGAGAGAGAGAGAAAGCACAGAGTAGGGAGAGAATCCATAGACCTTCACACAGGTGATATCTGAGAGGGAAGCTTGCAAAGAAAGAATGATTGGGCAGGCACAGGTGTGTATATCCACAGCTCTATAGCAGTTCCAACCCCCAATTTGAAGTCAAGGGCAATGACAGTGAAAGGAGCCTCATCATGGGACAGAAAGGCTCAACTCTTTTTTTTTTTTTTTAAAGAATTTACTTGCATACGTGTAAGTTCAATTTTCATCCCTTCCCCATTATCCCCTCTCATTGCCCTCTTCTGCTGAAATCACTCTTTCTATAAGCACTCTCCTACTTTAATATCTTTTTTTTCCTTACCTCCTGAGTTTCAGCAGGCTTGCCTGCATGAGCATGAGTGGAGGGTTATTTATGGGAACTTGGGACAGTTTTCAAAGTGTCTACACCTCTGAAATAACACTGCCTTCTCCAGCACCCAAGTGACCAGAGAGACCCTCAATGAGAGGTGATGTGTCATGAATGCCACACCAGTGCAAGATGAAATGGTGGTGGGTCCAATCTTGTGTGGGTTTTGTGAACACCCCCACAGCCACAGTGAGTTTATATGGGCAACAGCTGTGACATGTCTAGAAGACCCTGTTTCCCAGAACTCTTCTTCAACCTCTAGCTTATAGCTTCATTCCGTTCTTCTTCCATTATGTTACCTGAGTCTTGTAGGTGGTAATATAGAGTCCTGTTTAGGGTCAGGGCTCAACTATCATGCCTCTTCTAACTAAGCTCATTCACTGACTTAGAGCTGCCTGGCGGTATGCCCTTGGCTTGCAGGTCATGGCACATCTCAAAGAGCTGAGGCTGGAGGCTGCCAGAGAGCCATACTTGTTAAAGCATGTTGGCTCCTGAAGGGAGGTCTCAGACAAGTCACATGAAGCAACCTAACATCCCCCACCACACATGCCTCCTTTTCACTGTCTTGTGTCTTCTTTTGTCTTGTGAGAATCAGCATCACTTCATTTTCTGGAAACACCAAGTAGCCTTTGGCTTTTCCATGACCCTCTCTCAACAATGCCTGACTCTGCATTTCTTTTATAATGGTTTCTTATTGGCTTCATCTTCTTTCCTCCCAATGACACTGTCTAAATCCACATAATTATTGTCTCATATGGATTGCTGCCACAAACATATTCTCTTCTCTGGCCTCTCTTCCTCACCATTCCCTGAATGCTAGTCTCCCAGTATTTAATCCTTGGTTTCCATCCTCTATTGTGTTCCAGTGTCATTGTACATGACCATCCTCATTAATTAATCACTACTAAAACCAAAATGACTCCAACGTGTTATTTCCAGCCATTTCCTCTCTCAAGTTGATATGCTCAGGTTTTCCATCACAGAGGCAGAAATATGACTAATGTAATATTTGGTATTAAATAGTCAAGCCAGAGCTAGAGAGAAGGCTCAGTGGTTAAGAGTAGAGGACCTGAGTTCAGTTGCCAGCACCCATGCCAAGTGGCTCAGAACTGCCTGAAACTTCAGGTCCCATCCTTTGGTTTCCACAGGCACATACCTGTATGTATGTACATACCTACATGTATGTACACACATATACACACACATACAACACATATAAACACACCAACACATAATTTAAAATAATAAAATAAATCTTTGAAAAATAGTTAAACTATAAAAAATGACTTTGTATATAAAGTTTTTTCTACATTTTGTTTTGTTGTTGTTTTGTTTTTACTAGATATCCATAAAGAAAAAGGTAGCCGTCTTAATTTCAGAGATGAGAAAACTAAGGTCTGTCACTTAGCCATTTGATTGAGATCAACTGTCAAAAACCTAGGGTTTAAGAGTTTGAATGGATCCACTAAGGCTGCCCAGCCTGTAGATATAAGGGTTAGGAAGGGGATCTTCATCCTAGGCTGTTTCTACCAGACCCCTCCCCCCATCCCATGCTGAGCTGTGGCACACAATAAGGAACTTCTGATGGGCTACTTCATGGGTGGAAGATTTAAAGTGAGGACCAAAGGGTACTAATGATCTAACTCAGTGGAAACCTCAGGCTAGGCTGGGACACAGGAATGTAGTACAAGCAGCATGTTCTTTGTGTGACTTCTGAGAAGGCCAGGCAATCAGGAAAAACATACCCAGACAGATCTTGAGTGGACGTTACATATGAATGAGCATTACGTTCTTGGTTTCACTGTGGCTTGGGAAGGAAGCAGGAGCCTGTCATGGTTGAGTCCCACTGTCCAATTCTTGAAAGACCTTACTCCAAAGCAAGTAAAGGGCACAGGGATGCTTCTGGAGCTTGTCCTCCACCAGTTCCTTGGCCCATGGCTGCTGCCATGAGGAAATGCCCTGTGCTGTTTCTCAGTAAGCTGTGACTCCTCTCCCTTCACCCAAGGAGAGATCTGGTTCTTGTTTGGACCCGAACCAAAAAGTGATTTTTCTGGCCAACAAGAGTTTAAAATGTCCCTTATTGCTACAGCATGAAAAAAGGAGTGGGTGTGTGTGTGTGTGTAGTTCAAAGAGGCAGAACAGCCAGGCAACAATTCTTAAATTAGGAAATAAAGGGAGGCATTTGAGGTTTTACAGAATGTATTGATGGCAGCTGATTTCTAAGGGAGGCAAAAATAGACCAGAGTTTGCTTGAGAAACATTGACATTTTGAGCCTGATGATTCTTTGCCATGAAGCGCTGTTGTATGAGCCAGTCTTTTTGCAGCATCCCAGCCCTCCACCCACCAGATCCCGGCAACACTGTCATTCCAGTCATGACAATCAAGATGCCTCTGGACACTGTCAAACATGCTCCAAGAGGCAAAACCGTCCCCAAATGAGAACCATCAAAATAGAATCAGAGGTTCCCTGAAAGAAGGAAGCCAATTCCCATGAAGGAAGCAAAAGAAAATAAGATCCAGGGCACGGACGATGCTCATGGGTACAGAACACAGAAGGGCCCCCACATCCTGTGAGAACAGAGCATCCTCTAGTTACCCAGCTAGGGTCTGATCCTAACCCACATTGACCACATTGAGGAAAAATGGCATGAACATAGAAAGAAGCCCTCTTTAGAGTGAGCATATACACACCACAGCCTGTCTGTTATGTGTATCATGAGCCTCGCTCTCAAACTAGTGCATGATCTCTGTCAATCTTAAGAGAACCCTCCCCAAAATAAAAACATTGTCTTCACAGTTGCTGACCTGCATAGATCTCATTGAAAATTACAATCATGGTACTTATGTCAGAATGTGGGACAAGCTGTGAGAATGTGGAGACTGGCTTTCTTCTGGTTTGACACCTCACACATTGCATGCTTATAAGACCTTAATGCCAGGAGGGATGAAGAAGCCATCCCATGAAGTAATCCAAATTTCCTGAATAACATGCCTGGCAGGTGATGGAAAGCTACAAAGGTAAGATCGTACTGCAGGACACCACTAGTTACTGAGAAATTTCCATGCTGGGGGAGGTCTCCCAGTAGAATTAGGACCTGATTCTGTCCCTTGAAACAACATGGAACAGGTCTGTTCCCTCATTCCAATGTCTGAAATCTTATTCAGCTGCCTGTTGTCTGTCTTCTCACTCTAACTGGGCATTTCCAGTGCTCCCAGTCTGTGTTCACATGAACACTTCTTCCTCAGGATGAGACAGGCTCATATGAAAAGCACCTGACTGTCCTCAACAATGATCCTGTGCCTTCCCCCTGCTATTAAGGTCCTCAAGATTCTTCTTTACTTCCCTCTCACCTTGAGAGACTTGTCCATGACCTCAGAAGTACAGCGGCCCATTCTTCCCACTCTTTTCCCTTTTCTCTGTGTCTTTGCTCTCAATCCTTCCTCTTCCAAACTTGTTCCTTTTTTCTTATTTTCCCCAATAGCATGGTGGTGAGGAACTGTCTCTACAAGTCACTCTCTGTCTTCTGTTCTTAGCTGCTCCTTGCCATCTTATAGCTTATTCACAGATGTTACACTGTAAAAACCAATTAACAGACATGACAACCTGGCCTTCAAGCCACTGCTGTGGCACAGTCTCCTTTCATATCTTAGCTCTGCTGTGGATGTGGTGACACATTTGAAATGGTCACAGGAATCAGTATTTTCATATGTTCCTTTTGCTCTTTGGGGTCTTCCTACTTCATCCAGTTGGAAATCTCTCATTTCTTTTAATAATATCAGGTGCTATTCCCTCAGCATGGCTTTGCTGGGAGAGGGAGGAACAGAATCAGGCCAATTTCATATATGTTCTTCATGAATGAAAGGAGATACAGCACATTTTGTGGGACTGGGGACATGGCCTGCCATGCGAGCATGAGAATCTGAGTTAACCCTGTGATACCCATATAAAAAAAAGAGCATGATAGTGCTTGTTTGTGATCTCAACGCAGGGAGATCAAGACAGAAGGATACCTTATGCTTGTGGGTCATCTAATCATACTCAGCTAGGCATGCCTACTCAGTGAGCTTCAGTCTCAGGAGACCCTGTATCAAAACAAGTAGAGAGAGACAGAGGAAGATGCCCCATGCTGACTTCTGGTCTCTCATATACATGCACATGGGCTCACATGTGAAAACAATCACACATGAATATATACATGTTTATACTACACACACACACACACACACACACACACACACACACACACACACACACACATAGCACCAAGTGCAGAGCTCATTGTGTGGGCCTTCCACATTGCAGCTATTTAGTTTCTTAGGCAGAATTTCTTTCTCTGTCTGGGTGTCTGTTTTGTTTATCATAGCAGGTGTCAGTTTGTCCACCAGCTCAGAGTAGTTAAGGACATGGGACATATTCTTTTCATCCCTATGTCTCTGCACCTAGTGGGAACTCAGTGTCCTATGAATGATCCCATGACTGGAGAAATACAAGGCAACGCTTATGTCTTGTAATTAAAAAGAAATTTACAATTCTACACCAGGGGCTCTGGCCTTTTTGGCAAACCATTTCTCTTCATGAAACTGCAAGTGACTTAGAATGCCCAAGGGAGAGCCATGGGTATTCCCCAAGACACTTCCCCAGTGGAGAGAACTATTGTGCTGGAGCCTGGCGGAGGTGGGGGTGGGGGTGGGGAGCTCAGCTTGGCACTGATTGCCTTCTTGGGTCAAGGTTGCCCCATAGAGTCAGCCTCCTGGGTTCAGCTGCAGGCCAGACACTGCAGGTGGAACAAAGGCAGCATTGAAGCTGCCAGTCACAGAGCAGGCCCCTGGGCAAGCATCAGAGGGCTTGCAGGGAGCTAATTCAATGACAGGCTCATCTCCATCACTGCCCTCAGGGCCCAGAGGCATGCAGGTTCAGGGGGAAGGGATCTGTTAGGCAAGGTGGAAGTGTTCTCAGGAGTGCTGCACCCGAGTTATGAAGCAGAGATATACTGTAGCTTGAAGATGTTTTGTAGTTTTTCATTCTCACAATACACTTGTAATTGGCTTACATAACAAAGATAGGACCAAGGGGCTGTGTACAAGCCTTTTTACTAATTTTATATCTTATGCCAGCAATGATCCTGGTTTTCCCAATATTAAATTTCTGAAGTTTAACTGGGGAGAAAATACTTTTCTTGAGGTCTTACTGTGTGTCAGGTACAATGTTGCCATACTATGAGCTCTTTTGTGTCTTCTAAAAATCCTCTAGGGTAGATATATTATCCCTATTTTATAAATAAGGGACAGAGGCTAGGTAGTTTAAGTTACTTTCTACCACATACCTTGTAAGCATTCCATCAGTGGTCTGTCAACTGGCTCATGCTTTTGAAATGATCTACGCGAAACTAAGTCGAAAGGTGACCATTTCCCTGCTGTTCCAAAATATAAGGTAACCAATATTCATTAAGAAATATAACACATAGGGGCAACAAGATGCATAATATGTACAGCATTTGCTATTCAAGCCTGGTGACCTGAGTTTGAGCCCCAGAACCCAAGTAACGGGATGGAGGAACCAGACTTCACAAAGCTGTCTTCCGGCAACAGCGACACACTTGCACACAGCCCCCACACCCATCTTATGCACAAATGCTAATAAATAAAAATTAAAAATATTGACATGTATGAAATCACTACTAGTAATGCTTCTAAGTGGCATGAGACTGAAAAAGTTGAAGCTTCACGACGTAATTTGAGGCATAAAGAAATACATGACTGGGCCATTTGGTGCCGTTTTTTCATTGTTTTGGTGGCAGGGATTGATCCCAGAGTCTCGAAGCAAGCACCTGTGAACTATGACCCTACTATTGTAAAGGTAACGATATAGCTCACCATAGAACTTCTGACAAATGGGCTTCCTTCACTGCCCTGAAACACTCATGAAGTCTGAACCCTTCAGAGGGCATCAGTGTGGGTGACTACTCAAAGTAGCACACTCGTGGCTGAGTGGCACCTTTGTCTTAGTGCCCTTCTCTACACTTAAGCAGGCTTCTTTCTCAAGAAGGCGTGTTGAGGGCTTCCCTTTGACATGGATGCTTATCTGGAGAAAACACAGCTTGAGGATTTCCTGCAGCTATTTGAATGATCCATGAAGGAGCCAATCACAGAGATTTCAAAGGAATGATAGGACCCAGAGAAGAAATGAAAACCTCACCTTTGCCCTTAGCTTTGTGTGTCTGTCAACCAGGGAACCTGGGGGCCAGCTCACTGCTGTCTCCAGGTGTGTTCATGAGTGTCCAATTTCAAAGGACTCTGAGACCTCTTACTTTAAGTCCCAAACAAAAGGCTGGGGCTTTGATTTGAAACAGATAGACAACTCAAATTGTTCTGCAGAAACCTTCCTACTCCACGAGATAAGATCCAGTGAAACAAGGGATTTAATTCCCAGCCACTATGAGCAGGGATTCTACGTGTCAAAGAACAGGAAGACCCAGATGACAGGAAGACCCAAAATGAAGCCACTGGAAAGACAAGGCCTGGACTAACACATGGGAGGGTATACACACAGAGAAAATAGCAGTTCTACTTTCTTTTGGCAATCTATCAAGCTAGCAGATCCATGGTTTGTCACAGGCCTTTGCTAACATTCCTGTCATGCATTCTCCTCACTTTCTGGAAAGGTGTGGATAGAATGATAGTATGAATCCAAATAAACAGACACATGGAAACCAACTTGCAGAACCACAAGAATGAGAGGGGAAATTCAGTATTAGCTACAAACGTTCCTTTAAAAAACAACCAAATTAAAAAAAAAAAAACCCAACCAAATAAAGGCAATCTGGGAAAGTGATTTTAGGAGAACATTAATGAATATTAATAATGAGAAACAGGTAGTGAATTTAGAGAAAAAAAACCTAATACACAAGGTTAAGGAAGCAAGGAAGAGATTATACCTAGTCGATTAGATTACTGCAGCTATGTGGAAATGCACAAGGATAGGGACTGGACTACATTAATATGCACCAGTACCTGCTGAATGCACATTATATTTGTGTGCCTCAAAGAGCATTAACAATCCTACTTCAGTCTTTAAACGAAAGTCTGTGAAGACCCTTCTGTCAACATCCCACAGAAATGGCTGGGAAAACTAAGGCTGAGAAAAGTTAAAGGAACTTCACTTTGTGGTGAGGTGATAGACGTGGTAGCAGATACTGGTACCCCCTCCACACTAGAAAAATGTGCTGGTATTGGAGGTAGGAGATTTAGACACATTTTTTATATCTTGTAATTTATTCTCTAAATGTTTTCAAGTACGAATGATTAAAGACTTCCCATGGATTGATAGAATTAATGTTGTGAAGATGAACAACTCATCAAAAGCAATTTATAGACTCAATGCAATCCCAACAAAAATTCCCATGATAAAAGCAGAAAAAATTCATATGGAAGTGCACTTGTGTACATGGGTATACACACACACACACACACACACACACACACACACACAGAGAGAGAGAGAGAGAGAGAGAGAGAGCAAAACAATCCTTAAGAAAAAAGAAATTTCCAGAGAGATTGCCATACCAGATTTCAAGCTACAGTATTGAATTATGGCAATTAAAATTGTGTGACTGGCACAAAAACAGTCATGTAGATCAATGGGATGAAATATAAGATGCAAATAAGAACACACCGAATTATAGCCACCTAATATTTAACAAAGATGCCAAAATGTACAGCAGAGAAAGAAAGACAGCATCTTCAACAAACACTGATGGGAAAATTGGTTATTCACATGTAAAAGAATGAATGAGACCCACGCCTATTACCCTTCCCAAAAGTCAGCTCCAAATTGAGCAAAGGCTTCAACGTGAAATCTGAAAGCTGAAACTCCTAGAAGAAAGCACGGACAAGTCAGTACATACAAGACATATGTGCAAGAAAGGACTTTCTGAATAGAATTGCATTTGCTTAGGGGTTAAGGTCAGCTGACAAATGGGACTTCATAAAATGAAAATGTTTCTGTATAGCAAAGGAAGCAATCAATGGAGTGGACACAAAAACCACAGTGTGGGATAGAATCTTTGCCAGCGATATATGTTAGAGGAGTAATATCCAGAATATTATATATAAAGAACTCAAAAATATATGAAGAACTCAAAAAAAAAAACAAAGAACCAAGAAAACCTCCAGTCCATTTAAAAAAAATGGGCTACAGATCTGAACAGAGAGTTTTTAGAAAAAGAAATAAAAATGACTAAGAAAGACCCTAAAGTGTTCAGTATCCATAGCAATTAGGGAAATACAAATTAAAACCCTTTTGAGATTTCCCATCTTACCACAACAAGAATGACTAAGATCAAGAAAACAACTGAAAACAAATGCTGGCAGGGGTCCTTCATTCTTTGTTGATGGGATTGCACACTGGTGCAGCTGCTATGGAAATCACTATGGTGAATCCTCAGAAAGCTTAAAGCCAGCAAATGACCCCACTCCAGCCAAATGATCTGATATCCTGCCACACAGATACTTGTTTGTACATGTTCATTGCTCTACTAGTCACAAAAACCAGGAAATGGAGGCAACCTAGATGCCCCTCAACTGATGGAATAGATAATGAAAACACGCTACTTATAAACAATGGAAGAATGAAATCATGACATATTTCTAGAAAATATACAGAGTGAGGGAACCCAGAGCCAGAAAGACAAATACCGGATGTTCTCTCTAATTTATGAGTCCTAGCTCTGAGTCTTTGGATGTGAGTTTATAACCTGAAGTAACCACAGAATCCAGGAAAGTAGAAAGGGATCATGGGGCAAGAGGAGAGAAGGACCTTAGAGATGGGGCTCAAGACACATAGGTTCTCTGAAGGGGGGAGGGAACCTTAACTTGGGAGGGAAGCCGAGGAAGAGGGGAGGAGAGATGGGCTTCATTACCTGAGCTCAAATATTCAGAGAATGTGCTTGGATCTCGTTGGACTGCAAGGCCTATATTTGGTCAGGCACATGACAAAATGTACACCCCCAAGTCTGCAGAGCCCTGGCTACTGGAGGCGTGAAATGAGAAGAGGCTTGCCGGGTGCTTAGCACAGTGTCCTGGGACACTGACAAGAACTTGGCAGGTACTACCTCCACCGTTACCACATGCCAGGGACTATCCTAGAACCCACATACAAGACAAACATAGTGCTTAGCCACAATCATCTACTATCTGAAGGCAAAAAAAACCCTACAATCCTAAGAGGCCAGATAACTCTCCTATTGTCAACCAAGGGGCACAGCTGCTTTCAGGGGACTCTTCCCTACTTTTGCATGATCCAGCCTCTTAACAGAAACAAAACACACTGGAGGTGTGTTCCAGTCTGCACAGGTAGCACAATCTGGTGTAGATTTCCCTAACCCTGTGCATAACTAACCAGGTAAAGTCTAAACTTTTTTATCTTGGGATTTCAAAGCCTCTGGGACTGATTCCACCTCATCTCCAAAAGCATTCTCCATTTTTTGCCTACAGAAGGCAACCAGCTCTTCCTTTGTCATTTTTTATATTATATATATAATATAATATATATATTTATTATATTATTACTGACTTTTTTGAGGCATGATCTATGTAGCCCAGACAGGCCTCAAACACAGGTTCTTCTTGCCTCATCTTCTGAGTGTAGGGATAGAAGTGTGAATCACCATTGTGAGGGGCACTGCCTTCCTTACCTATCCCTTCTATCTGTAGAGTCCAGTTCAAGTCCGGCCTTTATCAGGAAACCCACACATCCACTTCTGCCCCTTTGACTTCCATCTCACAGAATTGCATTGAATTCTTCAACTAGTTAAGACTGATTTTATCTAGCAGTACCTAAAAAAGTCAAATGTGGGTATGCAGAATACAGGTGTTTGTGGGTTCCTGTGAGTGAACGGTCCAGTGGCTTGGGGGCAAAGGCTTCACTATACTACAGTGGACAGGTTGGCCACGCAGCTTCTCTTCTTTGGCCTAGAGCAGCCATGCAGCAGCTTCCCTTCTGCCTCCAGGAAAGGCGAGCTGCTCTTATCCAGAGAAGAATGAATGCTGGAGATGTGTTCACTCACTGATGGTAGAGTACTTGTCTAGTGCAAGGCCTGGGTCTGATCTCTCAAACTGCAAAACAAAGCAACTACAACAATAACCAAGGACCAAAACTAAAGGCAGGCCAGCCACCAAACAAGCAAGCATAGCTAGTGTCCTTCACCTTCCTGGACCAAGTTCCTTGAATTGGACTATCTGTCCTGTGCTGGCCAGGCAGCAAGCTGTAACCCAATTAAGAACTGTGGGACAGCAACAGAACTCCTGTTATCCTGACCTCTAGGGAAGGGAGCCCAGCCTTGGGGCAGGGCTGCAAAGGAGAGCTCTTTACTCTGACACAGCATTTTCATCCCAAAGGATGTCTCCCATTCCAGCATGGCCTGTTAACCCACTGGGAATGGGGGAACCCACAGGAGAGCTCATTAGAGGCCTCCCTTCAGATCTCTTCAAAGACGTCCTGTCATTTGTCAATGTGATCTTTCTTAATGTTGATCAGATGGCGAGCTAATCCATTTTCAGATGATCTAATTGCACAGAACTTTCTCTCACGAAACACTTTGTGGTGTTGTGATGTCTTACTTGTGGGGTGAGCTCTGAATGTCTTGAAGAGTACTGAGCCAAGTACTCCCACTGAGTTGACTCAGCACTGCCATTTAAGCCAAGAACTCCCACTAAAGTGGGGAATTTCCAGTGCAGGAAACATTCAGAAGGGGAACTGGGAGGTTGGAGTGAAAAGATTCAGCAAGTCCAGTTCTCTGGGCCTGGTGTTGATAAACATATAGTTCTGTTTCAACATCCTGGCTGAGGATTTCCATGCAGGGCTTATGGAGGGTCTCCTGTGCCTCAGAAGAATCACAAGCCATTTCCTATAAAGAGGATGGGAAAAGGACAGGAGGCAGTGGAAAAGGAGTGCTTTGGGAACCCCAGGCTGGTTGAGACTCCAAGAAAATAGTATTTTCTTGGTGTCTACCCTCCGTCCCCGTTCTGCTGCTCCCTTAGTCCAGAAAGCTTTACAGACCTTGAACACAGTTACCTAAAGGAAGTAAGTTGAGTCACATGGGTGCAATGCTGGCAGGGAACCTGGTCTGCAGCTTCTGGAGCTGGAAAGAAGCCACAGAGGACACATATGCTGGTGAGATTAGTGCAGAAATCTATTCAGAGTTCTTAACAGCTTAACTCCATGGTTCCTTACTTACTCAACAAAAACACTATGCAAGGTCATCTTCTGCGAAAGCTTGGACTCTCAATGGAAGCCACAGCTTAGGTGTCTGAGATGTGGACTTGGCTCATTTCTGACTCCTAGGTGGACACCACATATCAACTTCCTCCATTCCCCAGCTATGCCAAGAGGACACTTAGGGGCTAGGTCACAAACCACAAGATTTCTGGTATGAAAGGTATAGGTCACCCTGGCTTCTCATTCCTTGACAGGCCTGGGGGACCTACCAATTCTTTTTTAAGCTGGCATCAAATCCTATCTCAATTAGTACCATGGCTTCTGCCAACATCAGACTTTCAGGCCTTTGTCCTGCCCGTTCCACTAACATAGTTACATTGGACCCTGTTCACAATATCCCAACTTGCATTTGCTTTCACAATCTCTTATGCCTCATCAAGAATACTGGAACAGGGACACAGGTTGAGAAAGAACTGAGATCAGCCTAAGGTACTTGATTAAGACCATTTTTGGGTCCCTGGTGATTCTAAAAATCAGCAGGGCTGAACCTGACTGTGCATCGGAATCCCTTTTCTTGGAAAATGTCCATATTTGAGGTACAATCAGGCCCCCCAAAGAACCTCTGTGAACCATCTGCATACAGCAATGCAAAGAGAAACCACAGAAAGCAGAACTCTGGCAGGAGGTGGCATAGAAACCTCTTTGAAAGGCTTGCTGGGGACCAGGGGCCTTGCTCAGTGGATGATACAGTGGTGTCTGTCATTCAGCCTGCTTGATCCTCACTATAGAAGAAAGACACTCTTAGCCAGGGTCTGGCTTTGTCCTTCAGTCACTTACCCAGGGTGTGGGTAGTGACTGTTAGCCCTCTGCCCTCTTTGCAGAGGGAGGGAGCACAGAGATCACAAATGAAGGGTCGTGTTTCAAGAACTAAGTGGTAGACTGAAACACAGTATGAAATGGGAAGGACAGTGTGGCAAGTGAGAGGGAGAAGGGTGTTCCCTTCAGACTGGGCCCTAGCATACAATGGGAAAGACCTACTTCTTATTGACTCCCCATGGGCAATTTTACTGTGTCAAGAATAGGCAAACCCAGAGACAGAAAGCCTATTAGTCCACGATTATAAGAGTTATATGGCTTAGCATACATTCCCAATGTCCAGTCCATATGTATTTGGCACCTGACTTTAACATTCTACTATCTAACCATCTCCATGAGTTTAAAGTTCTATATCTAACTCAGCTTTCATACTAACTTGCCTCATAATTTTAAAAATATCGTGGCCTATTTATTTCTGTTGTTTTGTATTGTATTTATAGTTATAAGAAAAAGAACCATTATTTGGACTGAAAGGGAGAGCTGTTGGGGGGGAAAATAAATACCTTAAACTAAAAAAATAAAAAAAAAAGAGAAAGGAATGGAAGAGGATGGTGGGGCTGAGGGGGAGGAGGGTGGAAGGGTGGGACTGGAGGGGAGAGTAGGGAGGGGATTGTGATTGAGATGTAACTTGAAGAAATAAAAAATAAATTATTAAAAAAAAAAAGAAAGCCTATTAGTGTTTGGTGAGGAGAGAGGGAATCTAGTAAGTGGAGACAAGGCTCTTTCCTGGGGTAAAAACATAGTTCAGCAAACAGATAGTTGAAGCCTACTTGCCAATGTGGTCAAAATGGCATCTCTTATGTGTATTATCTATAATAACGATAATAAGGATTTCTCAGTACAACCAGATAACTGAACTACTTAGGGCAACAGCTTGGCTGCTTTTGCAGTGCTGGCTGCAGGTGCATGAGCTGCGCTGCACCCTCCCACTGTCAGAAACCTCCAGGGTCCACTGGCTGCCCAGTAGACTACTATGAATGAACCTTAATCTAAAAGGATAACATTTTACTTTGCAACTTCATATGTTTCTCTTTGCAATTTATTCCTTTTCTTTAATCTGGATGGTCATCCAAAAGTCATGTATCTCTGTGGACACACACACACACACACACACACACACGTATGTGTGTTTAATTCAGGAGGAAATGGAGAGCCTGGTGAACACTGCTTTGAAATCCTGTCAGACCATCACTCCTGTTTTCTGAATGTCTATTTTTAGCCCTGGACAAAAAGCTGATTCAAACACACGCTCTTCTGGAGAAGTCATGAGTTCTGTAGTGTTTTAACTAAGGGAAGTCTCTGAGGGACAGAACTATGTTGGAAAAAAGAGTCCGGAATAAAGTGTGCCACAAAATTCATGATGAATGTCAACTGAGCAGGGCCACATACATAAATCTTATATGCTGTGTTAAAAAAAAAAAGCTAAACTTAAAAATAATAAAGTGGATAATATGGAAGAAGCTTTTCCAGCAATGACATAAGCAGTTTGTTTTTAAAATGTTCCCTAGCAGTAGTCAAAAAAAAGAACAAAATTGATCAACTGAAGCCAGAATTAAATGCCCCAGAGGAAAAACATTGGTAAGCATTCTTATGAAAATATGGGCATGTAAGTTATAAATAGTTTGAAGAACATTTTGGGGGGATAGAGTTGCTTGAAGCCTGGATTGGCCTTGGACTTACTGTACAGCTGAACAGCTGAAGATGACCTCATAGCCCCACCTCACGAGTAGGAGCAACCTCTAGGACTGCAGGTGCTTTAGTCATGCTGGGGACAGAACCAGAGTTTCATGTACAGCCTACAACTTGAGCCCCCATAAAGCTATTTTAACATAGACAAGTGATAAGAAAAGAATACTACTATATATTCATAGATAGGCTAGTAAGTCTTTTTTACAAAAATCAAAGGTCAGCTGACACAAATTTTGAAAAATTGTGGGTACTTTTCTTTAGATGAGACATGAGATGTTAGAGAAATTGACATATTCATATTTTGGGTTATGTTTTACCATGAAGAAATTCTAAATTCACAAGAAATGTCAATTTATGGCCTATGAAATTGAACTTGTACAGTGAGCATTGTTTCACTTTTGACAGATGTTGTCAAAGAATTCCACTTTGGTATGACAAAAAATTTAAACTCTGATGCATAGTACCTAGCCACTAGGTCACAATGCAGACCTAATGGAATTTAATAAGCTAATACTAATGGCTCTTTTACTGTTTTGGCCTACTTTAGGATATATATTGAAAATATCTGTGCTCCAGAACTTGTGAGAGTAGTCAAGCAATGTCTGATTTTGCCTAAGCCCCACTCCACAAGAGGGAACCTCATGCCCAACACTGATTGGGAAACCAAGAACCAGAGACTAGAATGTTCAGAAACAAAGGTTATAACTAAATATTACTGATCTAAAGAAAATAAAAACTATCAATAAAATGATTCTTAATGATATTCTGCTATACTCATAGGCCAGTGCCTTTTCCAGTCTTCATCAGAAAGGCTCCATCTGCCAGCAGATGGGAACAGATGCAGAGACCCACAGCCAGACATTACACGCAGAAAGAGAGTGACTCTAAATGAGAAGTCTCCATCAAATCCCTCCTCTCAGAGTTCAGAGAATCCCATGGAAGAGGAGGTGGAAAGGTTGTAGAAGCCAGAGGGGATGGAGGACACCAGGAGAACAAGGCCCTCTGAATCAACTAAGCAAGGCATATATAAACTTCACGGAGACTGAAGCAGCAAGCACAGGGCCTACATGGGTCTTCACCAGGTCCTCTGTGTACATAAAGCTTTTAGCTTAGTATTTTTATGGGACTCCTGACTGTGAGATCAAGTATGTGTTAATTCTAGTGCCTGCTCTTGGGACTCTTTTCCTCATGTTGAGTTGCCATGTTCAACTTTGATTCAGTAGGTTTTGTTCCTCCTTATCATATTTTATTTTGTCATGTTTGGTTGTTGTCTCTTAGAAGCCTTTTCTTTTCTAATGAGAGACAGAAAGGTAGTGGATCCAGAGGGGAGGTGCAGTGAGGAGGAACTAGGAGGATTGGAGGGAGGGGAAACTATAGTCAGGATATATTGCACGAGAAAAGAATCTATTTTCAATAAGAGGAAAAAATGAAAAAAAAAAAGAGAGAAAATATCCATGCTCAAGTTTTCTGAAGCCAACTTGGGAAACCATGATAGGATAGAGCTGCTCCAATCATTTCAAATACACAAGCAAAAAGAATCACTGCCAGTGTTTAGAGACATGGAGAGAAACCAACCAAGTACAATGGAAATGCTCATCACAGGGGCTTGCTGACCAGTCACTGAAGAGTCTAACAAAGGTTACCTATACTGTTGATTCCGATTCAAACATTTCTTGGAACAGGCATATGCCACCAAAGACTCAATAGTTGAGGGCAAAAAAATGTACCTGTTTACTGTTATCACACTGTGCTCCACATTCTCACTGCTACCACACTGTATATGAACCAGCTGACCTTGCAGCTTTAATGAAAGGAGAAACTCACTATAACCTAGCAAGGCATGTACAGAATGTGAGTTTAACTGTGGCTTTTTGCAATACACATACACAATTGCTGTACTTATACATTTAATGGGAATTATTTTGTAGATATTAATTGTGGCTGACAGTACTGTATGGCAGTACTGGCTACAAAAAACTGCAAGAAAAGGTTTGAAGAAATGTTTTATTGATATTGACACATTTGGTGTTGCTTTTCAAGTTTTGCATTATATATTTTAATTTACTATAAATGATACTAAATAAATACTGATACTAAATGATGATAAATAATGATACTAAATAAAATGATACTAGATAAATTGGATGTTGCTTTTCAAATTTTGCATTATTGAATTTAATATAAATGATACTAAGTTGCTAAAAGATTTAGCAAATTTATTTAATTTGGATAGACATAGCTGGGAAATTATGTATATATAATATATGTGGGAAACATGGGAAATTTTAAATATATGGTGTGTGTGTAACTTATTAAGGGATAATTGACAAATCAAACTTATATTTGCTTAGCTTTAGAAAATGAGTGGAGGGTAGGGCTATTGGAGGTTGGACATAAAAAATATTAGGTCTGCTGTTGAGGTGATTAATGACTGACTCATTGTAACTCTTCAATTATTCTAGGGCATTTCTATCCCCAGTGGCAAGAAGTTGCATTTGGGTTACTATATTACTATGCTGCTGTCTAAGTTCTAGGAGTAGGTTCCCAACTTATATAAAAGCAAGGCCAGCAGTGTTGGGTAATCTCAGTTGGTCTGACCTATTGCAAATTAAACTTTGGAAGTAGTGATTGCTGGCAGTCACTATGGAGTATTCATAGGAAAGATAAAGTAATATGCCTTGTCTTAGAATGAATATATATTTATCACAGTAATGATACTCTGAAAAAGTAGAATACTTTTTCTTAGTATGCATATATATTTATCACAGTAATGATACTCTAAAAGTGAGTGGTTTGGGGTAAAAAAGTGTTAGGTGATTTACATTATTTAATAACAAGGAATATATTTACGATTTTCATGTGGTTTTAGGGAAGTCTTGGAGGTTTAGAGATTAAGGTATGCTATGAAGATGGAAGTGAACCTCTGTGAACTGCTTTCTACAACAGACCTCGGCTATGAAACAACAGTGGTCTTCTTAGGATTCAGGTTCTTCACTGCCAATAAAGATTGAGACATGCAGAGAACAGGTGTACAGTGTGACCCAGTTTTGGTGGGATAAAATGTTCTCACTCACACGCTCTGAGCATCTTCCTTTATACATCTATCTCTGTATACACTATTCTGTGAGTGTACCTTCTTGCCTGTATTAAAATTGCTTCATGAATATAAATCATTGGAGTGTTGTGAGTTCTTTCTATGAAATGCTTGAGATGATAAAATATGTAATTCCTGTAAGTATTCTTGATTATTTCCTTCAACAAGGGGAGGAATAACACTAGAGTAAGTTCTGTAATCCACTTTTCCATCTATATGGTGAGGATGGCTAATGGCTGCTCCGATTTCAACAAGGCCATGTGTAATTGATAGTTAATCTTGTCAATTTGTCTCAATTTAGAACCACGATGGAAGAATAGGTTTGGGTTTGTCCATGAAGGTGTTTCCTAAGATTAACTGAGGAGGGAAGACTCACCCTGGAAGTAAGAGGTATTATGCCATGGGCTGGCATCTTAGGTAAAACAAAAAGAAAAAAAGTGAGTTGAGCACCAGCATTCATCTCTCTCTACCACTTAGTTGCTGATGCAATGTGATCATCTACCTCAGGATCCTGGCACCACACCTTCACTGCCATGGTGGACTTTAGTCCCTCAAACTGTGATCCAAAATAAACCCTTTCTCCTTTAAGTTGCTTTTTGGTCAGGATTTTTGTCACAGCAACAAGAACTAATGCGCCATGCTTTGGAGGTTGCATACAGATGCCTTTATGTATGTGGCTGGAAAATATCTCACTGTCTACACAGAGCAGAGCTTGGTGTTTGTCCCAGCTGCCTAGCACTGTATAGAGTCCCAGGAAGCAAATTTCTAGGAGTTTCCTGTTTTTGGTCTGCTTTTCTATCAGTCTCTTTAGCATCTTAGGGTGTGTTCCTGAGGCCCATTTCCCCATAAATCTTTCTTACTGACTCAATGTAACCAAATAGGTTCTTGTTTTGGAATAGTGAGAATGGATGCTTATGACAGAAAGGAGAAGTACTGACACCTCAGAGTAGAGAATGAGAACCTACGAGCTGGTGGCACAGAATTCAGAATCTTGATGGGGTTTTACAGCAATAGAAAAAACAATACATTGAGTTTCAGTTAGTTATCAAATTCAGTTGAAAAAAAACTTAGAAGAGATTGAGCCTCAGTTCTTCAGTTGGAAGAAAAGAAACGCAGGGGCCAGAGAAAGCAAGCTTTTTTTTTTTTTTTTTTTTTTTTTGCCTAAAGTCACTGGCTAGTGAATGACACAGAAAGGCTAGAACCAGGTACCTTTTCTTCAAGTGCTTGTTTGAGCCAGTGGCACCACCAACCCCTAGGAGCATATGAGAAATGCTGAGACTTCTACCATCCAACTGGACATGTTTGCAGAGCAATCACTGCACAATGGGACCATGTGAGATGTGGAGACTGCCACAGGTAATGCAAGGAGCAAGAAGCACATAGCTTAGTGGACAAGCTTCCAGAAAATGTCTGCCTAGAAGGGTGGGGACTTTTCTTCTCTTTTTGGATATGACCTATACACAGAAATGCCTCTCCAATCCTCACAAGTGTCATTTGAATGGGAGCTTTCCACACCCTGTTCATAAAATAGAGGTTGCTGAGTGACAAGGGTAGGTTAAGACATGAGAGCTTGGCTTCTCAACTTTCTGCACTCTTGGGTCTGCGCCCCTGGGATTGGAAAGTCTCCTCACTTAATCTCCCATATTCCCACCATCTGTCCTTGTTCTGAGGAATGCTGAGTCTAAGAAAGTTTTGCTGTGGACACTGCGGTTAGCTGGCCTCCCTGGAATGGTGTCCCTCTGTGTCTAGCCAGCTGCTGAGTGACTCCCTGGTCCCTTCTCTACAGGACATCACATCTCCCAACTGCCTGAGTCACTGTGTTGAAAGATCTCCTTGAGTTTATCTTGAGCTGAAAGTTATATTATCACTTCCTGACTGGGCCAGCACCCAGCTTTACTTTTTCACTATGCCTGAAACTTGGAAGAAGATAAAAGAGGAGGGGAAAAAAATCAGTAAAAGCTACTTGATTTCTTTTTGTTGTTGTTGAAAGGGATTTTAGCCAAAAGCTGATGAGAGAAAAGGAAATAAGGATTTCAAGGTCTCTGGCTGAGGGTCACAGCAGGGAAGACTGTCTGTCCACAGGAGGACTCTGGCTGGAAAAAAGGCCTAACCTCTTTGTTCAAACAGTAGTGATGACATTGATAATTCCAGTCAGCATTATTTAGCTTCTGACATGTGCCAGGCATACTGATACCTCTCACATATGAAGCATTTTATTAGTTAATCTAATCTTCAACATCCTTATGATATAGAAATTGTGTTGGTTAGTTTTATGTCACCCTGACACAAGAATAGAGATATTTGGGAAGAAGAAACCTCAATTGAGTCCAGGCAGCCACTGGTATGTCATTTCTTAGTTTTGGAAGCTGCAGGCCCTGCATTTCCTATATAATCAGATATATTTATCCCTCTTAGGTCTCTGAGGTGGTTGAAGAATAGATAGCTAGAGTTTCATAATTAAATTTTGAGTTGTTTAGGAATCAAGAGAGTGTTATGGATCTAAGAAGATGTTTTTAAAATTGTGATGCAAGTTAGTATGAAAGCTGAGTTAGATAGAGAACTTTAAACTCATGGAGATGGTTAGATAGTAAAATGTTAAAGTCAGGTGCCAAATACATATGGACTGGACATTGGGAATGTGTGCTAAGCCATATAACCCTCATAACCGGGGCCTAATTACCTCTGTTGTTTTGTATTGTATTTATTATTATAAGAGAAAGAGCCATTTGCTGGACTGAAAGGGGGAGCTGTTGGGGAGGAAAAGATATACTTTAAACTTAAAAAGAAAAGGAAAGGGTTGGGTGGGTTGAGGCGGAAGAGAGTGGGAGGATGGGACTGGAGGGGAGAGTAGGGAGGGGATTGCGATTGAGATGTAAGTTGAAGAAATAAAAAATAAAGTAAAAAAAAAAAAAACCCGAAAAAAAAAAAGATTTGCCTATAGGCAAATACATCAGAATATAAATATCAGATATTTGCCTGTAAGCAAATCTTATAGGGGCATTTTCTGGATCAATGTTTAATATAGGAGGGCTAGTCCTCTGTGGGTAGTGCTAACCCTGAGCATGTGGTCCTGAGTTCTATAAGAAAGAAGGCTGAATGAGCCATAAAAAGCAAGCTACTGAACGACATTCCTCCGTGATCTCTGCTTCAGTTCCTGCCCCCAGGTTCCTACCTTGAGTTCCAGCCCTGATTCCCATCAGTGATGGAAGGTGATCTGAGTTCTGGGAGCTAAGTGAATCATTTCCTTTAGCTCATGGTGTTTTCTCGTGGCAACAGGAACTCTATTATGATGGATACTTTTCAAATAACACAGGCTTCAAACAGAAGACCTGAAGAAGACCCCGGGGGAGGAAAAAAAAATGCATATAACCTCAACTCAGAGAAGGTTGGGTATATAGTAATCTCCATGTCGCCTTGTTAGGGTTGCTCATGTGTTAGGTGAGAGTGTAAATAGAAAACACAAAAAGCTGAGCTTTGGTAGACTTAGAGTCCAATGGTGTTTTTAACTTGCCCTGCCTGGTCTCTTCTTCTGCAAGATCCTTTATAGCAGTGGTTCTTAACCTCCCTAATGTTGTGACCCTTTAATACAGTTTCTCACATTGGAGTGACCCTAACCATAAAATTATTTTGTTGCTACTTCATAACTGTCATTTTACTATAAATGAAATTTTGTTATAATTCATAATATAAATACCTGATATGCAGGCTACCTAATACGCAGCCCCCCAAATGAGTTATGACCCACAGGTTGAGAATCATTGCTTTATAGCCTTGTGAGATGCAGTCACTGGAGAAGGCAGAGTACGTCTGGAGTGTCTCCAAAGCCCATTTCCAGACAATTAATATAACTTGACCTGCTAGAAACTCTCTGGAAAGTCCCACTCACAAGTGTGTCTTCATTTGACCGGCCATGTATTTTCACAGTGGCAAAGTCCTGGTCCCATGAAACTAGTTAGAAAAAAAAAAAAAGATTACATTTGCCTATGGTAGGCAAATGTAATTCCATCTGGGTGAAACAACAGTGAGGCCACAAAGCTGGAGGGAAACCTAAGCAAAGAGATGACCATTGGGCTCTGAACCCTCTGACACAGGGATAGAGAGTGCTTGCATGAGGAGCTATGAATATGCCCAGGGAAACAAGCCCCTATTTCTTCCTTCTGACACAGATGAGACCCCATAACAGCAGAGCATGAAGCAAAGGCACAAGTGACAGCCGCTGGCGCGCCAGAGGCAGAGTCAGTTCACTCATGGAAGCCTGTGGCAAACAGTAGCAGAATTTTTGCTTTAAGGACCCCCCTGGCTAATCACTGAGGGAGCGAGGGAGCGGAGCTTGCTCACAGTGCACTGACTTCTGTGGCTGTATTGTCAGAGAATGGAGACTGTATACATTTAGTCCAGGGAATTCTCTGAGCAAATGATAATGACACCAGAAACAATGTTACAATAGAGGCAAGCTGATATCCATAATGGCCATGTTGCATCATTTAAACTATTTACTTTTTTTTTTTTAAGACAAAGTAATGCTGGGGTAGTTGCTCTGAAAAAAAAAATGACACAAGTTACTAAAATCAAGAATGAAACGAAGGATGCTATTACTAAAGTCACAGAAATGAAAATAACAACATGGGAAGAATAATGTGAACAACTATATGCCAACAACCTGGAAAATCTAAACAGAAAGGACACATTTCAAGGAAGACACAGACTATCCAAACTGACTAGGAAGAAAAAAAAATGAAATAGATCCATAACAAGTAAAGAAATTGAACTAGTAATTTGAAAACTTTTCAAATGGATTTCATGGTGAATTATATCAACATCTGCATGAGAGAGCAGAATTCCCTTGTAGGTTTCTTAACAAAGAAATACTTCCCAATTCATTTGAAGAGTTTGGTATTAAGCTTATATCAGAACTATGCAAAGATATCACAAGAAAGCTAGAGATTAATGTACTTTATAAACACAGAAAACAAAACTCTCAATAAAATGCCAGTAACAAAACAAAAGGGGCAGATGAGAAGGCTCAGTGGTAAAGGTGTTTGATCCCAAGGACCCACATGATGAAAGTAGGATACTGCCTCCTGCAAACTATCCTTTGACTTCCATATGTACACATCTCTAAAAAAATATAATTTAAAACTTTTTAAATATTTTAAAAGAATGTAGGCATTGGAATGGAATCCAGTAACATAATAAAGGACTTATATATTGTGACCAAGTACAAAGTATTCTATGAATGACAGTTTCATCAAGAAAGACTAACAGAATTCAGTGATTAGTTAGTATTAGAGCCTCTAAGAGCAGAACCAAGGCTTCCCACCTGAGGATTGCATCACGGGCAGCAGCCCCATGGCTTGAGCTTGCCTTAGCATTCTACTTTATAGATTTTGGAGCTGTAAGTCCACAAAGTCACATAAGCCAACTTTCTATAATTCTATCTATCTATCTATCTATCTATCTATCTATCTATCTATCTATCTA
>CAJQZJ010001058.1:1687808-1713254 GCA_907164525.1 Lophiomys imhausi
TTCTTCTTCTTCTTCTTCTTCTTCTTCTTCTTCTTCTTCTTCTTCTTTTAATTTCTTCAAGTTACATCTCAATCACAATCTCCTCCCTACTCCCCCCTCCAGTCCCACCCTCCCACCCTGTTTCCCGTCAACCCCCCATCCTCTTCCCTTTTTTTTTTTTAGTTTAAGGTATATCTTTTTCCCCCCAACAGCTCCCCCTTTCAGTCCAACAAATGGTTCTTTCTCTTATAACAATAAATAAAATACAAACAACAGAAATAAATAGGCCACAATTATGAGAGTTATATGGCTTAGCATACATTCCCAATGTCCAGTCCATATGTATTTGGCCCCTTACTTTAACATTCTACTATCTAACCATCTCCATGAGTTTAAAGTTCTATATCTAACTCAGCTTTCACACTAACTTGCATCACAATTTTAAAAAACATCTTCTTCTTAACTTGGCTGTAATATCTTTTCCACACCTAATAGCATTTTGAATATTACCAAACATCTGTAGTCTTGGCTTGTCATTATGTTCCAATAATTACTTGGGAAATTTCTCATATTCAGAGAACTATACTTAGCCAGCATTTCACACAGCTGAGCAAAATTTTGCAATATTATGAGTTGTTTGTTGAACTATGTCCTCTCCACAAATTAGAATAAGGATGCTCTGTCCCCCAGAACCACAGAATGCAACCCTAGATGAAAACTGGGTCTTTACAAGGGTCAAGACAAAACAACAACAATGTGGGTCCTAGCATAGTGCTACTGCTGCATTCACAAAAGGGGACTATTTAGAGAACTTTGCAGGGAGGATGCTGTGGGAGCATCAAGCCCAGTCTGAAGTAATGCATCTATGAGCCAATGAATGTCATCAAGTACTAGTGAGCCCCTGGAGAACACAGAAATCCTTCCTTGCAATGTTCAGGATGAACCAACCCTACAGATGCCTCGATGCTGACATTCTAGCTTCCAGAGCTGTGTAATACTGGTGTAATGTCTTTGCTATGCAGTTAACATCACTCGGCTATAGATATCATATACTATTCATTATTATTCAGAGTATAAACCTAAAATGTTTCTTACAAATATGCTGTGTGAAGCTGGAAGCAGCCTCTTGCATTTTCTCATTTTCTGTGTGCCTTGATTCCATTAGAAGTCACACCAACAGACTTGACTTTTGCTGTCTGGATTTCTGTAAATACACTCTTAGATGCACAATGCCACTTTTGTCCAGATACATCTCCACTGATGAGTGGCACATGACTGCACTCTTCAATTTGGCCATGCTGAGGTGAAGTGTGCATTTAAGACGGATGTACTTGATGAGATTATAAAATCAGTAGCATATTCTATAATGATGACTATCAGATATGTTTGAACATGGTACACAAAATTCTAACTTTGTCCCCCAATATGAAGTAAGTCCATTTGGAATAATGGAGGAAAAATAATTTTATAGACTTAATATATAAAATTATACAAGTTATATATGTGTCTAGCCTATGAATGGAATACTCGGCCATATGAAATAATGATTAAAATGGTAAATTTTGATAGTCTTGGCTTTCAATTATAGAAAACCAGTCCTACACACAGATTTTCTATTTTGAGGTATGAGGGTGTGTTTGTCAGTGTGTATAGACGGAGCATTATCACTTGGCAGTTTTTCTGGCTTGATTTATATTTTAAATCCTTAGTCAGTATGAGGCCTCCACTGTGCTCATGCTCCAGAACCTGTGACTGCCAAGGGTGGGCTAACAAAAATAGCCTGAGGTTATAAACAGAACCATGCAGAAATCTCAAACTTGCTCTGACTCTCAGCCAAACAACCATCTTGAAGCCTTTCTGTGCAAACCCAAATTGGTTGGTCTCTCAGAAAGAGGTACTGCAGCCCTCCTGGGCTGTTTTAGGCTCAGGGCATGGCTCTCCCTAGGTCCTGCCTCTTGCTTGTCACTCTTCTGATGTTCTGGATGTCACCATGCTGTCTTGGATGCTCATTGTATCTTATTTTCAGTGACGCTGACCGTACTACATACAAGTAAACTAATAGACTATGTGCCACTTATATTTTGGGAAAAACCCCACAATTTCAAAAAAGGCCATCCATGTTATCCTTAATGCTGCCCGGTCCATATAGCTCTCATGTTGTTTATTTCTGACTGGTTCTGGGTTTGCCTGCTCGCTGGGGACTCTGAGGGCACAGCTAGGAACTATCACCCTATCTGGGAGTTCATGTTAGGAACTCTTGGAGGCAGTGTAAGCACAGGTAGTTGAGAGAGGAGGCAACGCCATGGGTTTTCAAGGGGAAATAAATAAATTCAATAAATAGAAAGTGCTTTCTCTATGGGGCTGGAGAGATGGCTCAGCGGTTAAGAGCACTGACTGCTCTTCCAGAGGTCATAGTTCAATTCCCAGCAACCACATGGTGGCTCACAACCATCCATAATGAAATCTGGTGCCCTCTTCTGGCCTGCAGATATACCTGCAGACAGAACACTGTATACATAATAAATAAATCTTTAAAAAAAAAAAAAAAAAAAAGAAAGTGCTTTCTCTAAAAGCCTGAGGACCTGAGTTCAAGTTGTCAGAAGCCACATAAGATGCCAGGTATGGATGTGGGTGCCTGAAATCCCAGTACTGGCGGCTGGGGTAAAGGAGACAGGAGAATTGTTGGGACTTGATGGCCACCAGCCTAACTCTAGGTTCAATGAGAGAGATTCCCTGTCTCAAGGGAATAAAGTGGAGACTGATGGAACAGGACAATGCTCTTTGACATCTGCACATATACTCGCACACACACTAAGTTTAAAAAAGGAAGTATCAAAATGCCAAGTAGGAATGCCAAAATGACAGGGACTGAGATGGAAATGTCCCTGCAAAGTTTCCAACTTGGGTTGAAGACTTTTAGGTAAGGCAGCATGGCTGACCTAAGCAAACAGGGTGTGCTATTGCCTATGAGCCTCAGTAGGTGCTCAGACAGAAAACATGAAACACAAATGTCTGATGTCAACAGATCTCTTTAGCTGTGGTTCGATGTCTTTAATGAACTTCAGACTCCTTTCCAGGTATATCAATTCGGAAAGCTGCTAGATTATCTTTGTATGAAATTAAACCATGAGACACTAGGTTCACTGGAAAAGTGGCCATTGAGAAAAAGGCAACACATGCATTAAACAGGACACGTCAGTACTTAAAATCCATTGGGATTATAAAGAAGTAACTTTCTCATGCAAAAGCAGCCGGCAGAATGTCAACAGCCCTGGGCTGAACAGTAAAGGAAGTTAGTGAACCACAAAAACCAGCCTGTGACCTGATTATCGGCCACTTTAGAAACACAGATTAATATGAACAAATAAGGGACCTATGTGGGAAGCGGTTTTATGGCATGTAACAAAAGTTTTAATCTTTGTTTAAATAAGACTTCAAAAGAATTCTATATACAATGGAATTGGTAAGACAATTAAAAAAAAAACAAAAAGAAAAGTTAGCTTCAGGAGATGCAAGGCTAAGTGGACAAACTCCTGACTTGTTTTGAGATCAAGCCATATTTCAGATCGCAGTGAGTAGAATGCAATTAGCACTTGGTGGTTTTAAAGACTCTTTCACAGTTGCCTTTAACTGGCTGATGAAATAGCAGAGCAGTGTGGCTGAAGGCCAATGTTTATTTTTACCCTGTACCTATTTTATTAATGGGATTGTGGGCCACTGGGCCTCCAGGTACATACCAATGCACTAAAATACTCCACTCTGTAATTAAGTGGCACAGAGGGGATTAGAGTAGGCTAAGTGGCTGTTACTTTTCACCCTGGTGTGGTCCAGGCCCAGCATACTGAGACTCTCATGGCAGACCTGGTGAATTCTACCTCAGGAGTCTACAGAATATGGGGGTGGGGGTTCCCTGCAAAGCAAGAGTTTGAATAAATGGGTCTTTCTCTCCAAATAAAAATATACATGGAGAGAGAAAGGGAAAAAAAACTCCCCAAGTAGATGTTTCTAGAGTGAAAGATGAGACTCCTTCAGCCAGAATAATAAACGCATCAACAATAGCATCATTTAAAGAAATGGAATCCTTAGACTCCATTATCAAGGGGCTTGAAAGGAATCTAACTTCAATAAGACTCTCAACCCAGGATGGGGCTCCCCCTCCTCTCTGTGAGTTAGGGCTTTAACTGCTGAGTTCTTTGAAAGGAATAAAAAATAAAGTGATCAGCTAATGTTGCCCTGTGCAATAATTCAAAGCATCAGAAATGCTTGCAGAATGTAAAACAGACCCTGTTAGCAGGAAGAAAAAGTCCACGAGCCAACGCTCTATCATTTTTTGTTTGATTTCACCAAATCCACTGTTGCCACTAACTGTTAGATCCATTTAAAAATAGTAAATGTAGGAAGAAGTCTGCTTTGATCAGTCAGATTCATGATTGCCAAGCTGGAGATTACTGCCAGGGCCGCTCTCCTGTGAGGCTTCACATCAGAGAGAAAGCAAAGGCAATGGCGTCTGGAAACACAGTGTTCTGGCCCAACCAAGCACAGGACAACATTGCCTCTGCCTTAGAACCTGTGGAGGAGAAACGCTTAGAAATGGCAGAGCATGAAGACGAGGAGTACTTACGAGGATCCTGGACTGGCAGTAGGCGGAGGCCCTAGAAAATGAAAACAAAAGAAAAGAAACAGTCTGGGTAACTGGAGGGTGAGGGTGAGTGTCCAGCAATGACAATGAAAGTTCCCACCCTTATTTTTTTCTTGGATTCACTATTTTGCCCTTCGTTTCCCCAGCCACCTCTACGAATCAAAGCAAGCCAGTGAGAATGTGCCTATCTGCCACAGCACCGGGACTTAAAAATGCTCAGACAAGTGCACAGCAGCATTCATAGAGTATCTCCTGCCCTTCTGGGAGGCTTAGTGACTGCATATGGGAAACCATAAACATTCCCAGCACCTCTGGACGAGGAGTACCTGTGCTGAGACCCAGATGGCACAAGGGCTTGGAGGAGGGGAAGTGACCTTCAGCGAGAAGTGCCTCCTCTATTCTTCCTCTGCTGTTTTTGAACTGCGTCACTCTGACCTTGGTAATTTCCTACTGGGCTGTGGGGACACTTATTTGTAAATTAAATGGCACCAGTCTTAATAAGTGCTGTTATAGACTCTGGTTGTCTTGACACAATGGACTGATGGTCTATGGTCAAACCAGTTAAAGGCTTCTTACCAAACTTGACAAACAAGACTCCAGTAGTTGAAACTACTTTCTTGCCATTTGATGCCACACACTGGAAGTAACCAGTATCTGTGGTGTCAAGGTTTCTAATCCGCAGCCGAGAGCCATAGTTAGTTGCCCGGAAGGAGATTCTACGAGGTTCCTGGACTACAGGCGCATCATTCTTGAACCAGCGGATAGTAGGGGGTGGATTCCCAGACACTTTGCAATGCAGTTCGGCAGTCTGCCCCAGGGATGTAGTGATGTTATTCATTGGTTCATCAAGGGTTAAGTAAGAATCTGTGGACAAGAAAAGAGAGGTAATGAGAGAGGCACACAGCTGAAAAACACTCCTAAGCAAATCCAGGATATTCCAGGGTGTCCCTAGGGTCACAGTGAGATGGATCAGTACATGGAAATAGACAAGGAATGAAATGGCAGCTTCCCATGGCTACAAATATGCCCCACAGAGCCTAATACAGGGATAGAAGAGGCTGACCACAATATAAGACCCGAGTGTTCATATGAGAGCATTGCACTCATGGATAGCTAAGGAAAGATAACTTTTTGAATTTCATCATATAAATAGATTATAAAATGAATACATGGTCCTTGTTGAAAATAATACAGCTAAAAAGAAGAGAAAATGAAGACAAATGAACAAAAAAAAATCAGTTCAATTAGAATCTTTCCATCTCCAAATGACACCATTCACAACTCTGACAAACAACCTTCCTGTTTGTTCACCTTGGAGAAGAAAGAAAGGATGCAGCACTGGAAAAAGCAAGAGCAACACACTTACTATCACACCATACATGATTAGGAAATATACCCCAAACCTTCCTATCGATGGCATAAAGTTCATGGAGACTGGAAGACTATCAGATAAAACTCATGTGAGCCAGAACGAGTCATGTTGTATCACCCATCCATCCACCCATCCACCCATCCATCCATCCATCAATCCACTCATCCACCCACCCATCCATCCATCCATCCCTCATTCATCTGCCACCTACCTATCTAATCTGTCCATTACATACCAATTCATCATGTAATTTTAACTGAGATGAAATTTACTTTCTGTGTAACACACTGAACTGAAACAATCCCACAAGTACTGACAAATGTGTGCACTTGTGTAACAGTGTCCTATCCAGACAGAACATCAACTCCTTAGAAACTGTTCCTGAATTCTTTGTAGTTGGTCCCAGCTCCAAAACCTTGCCTCCCATCCCTCCCCCAGGCAACCACTGTTCTGATTTCTATCATCATAGAAGCAATATTGCTGATGCCAGACTTTCACATAAGTGGAATTATAATGCGATTACATCTGCATCTGGCTTCTTTTGAGATTTGTTATATTAAAATTTTTAATAAAGTAACTTTTCTTTAAGCTTACTCATCAATGGTGCTTACAAAAGAATAAATATTGTGAAATTCAGTTATAGAAAATGAAATGTGAAGCTCTGGCCTCTTGATACCAACCATCTTAAACTGTTTAGGATAGTTAAGAAATACAAACTCCTAGTCATGCAAGCGTGTCATTTTGTTAGCTACTATGACAGTCTATCACAGATATTCTTTAAGCTACTCAGAAATCAAGTTGTTAAGAGACAAGCAACATTCGCTTATCTAAATACAAGAGATAGATAGGGCATCTTCAAAAACCCCAAGAGATCTGGAGAATATGGCATTCAAAGATGTTTTCTTAAATTAAGATTTTTTTTGATATCGAGACATGTCAGCTCCTGATAGCACCCCCTATTCTACTCCAAGTAGAAGATGAGCATCGAAGAATCTCCAGTGTGAGATGTTTGAATTAGTGGCAAGCCTATGTCTTGGCATGAAAAACCCCTTGCTTCAACTATAGACAGACTGCTGTCCAAAAAGGACAAAACTTGGTAGCAGGGAAGTCGACAGCCTAGCTCTGCCAAGACAGGGTAGGTAAGTCCTTCATAATTCCTGCTCTACAATCAATGTCTGTCAGAGAAACAGGACCAAAAGGCTGAAGATTGATGCTGTAACGTATGGAGAGAAAACAGGAACTGTCCAGGCAGCCACTGATATGTCATTTCTTAGTCTTGGAAGATGCAGGCCCTGCACTTCCTATATAATCAGATATATTTATCCCTCTCAGGTCTCTGAGGTGGTTGAAGACTAGATAGCTAGAGTCTCATAGTTAAATTTTGAGTTGTTTAGGAATCAAGAGGGTGTTCTGGATCTAAGAAGATGTTTTTATAATTGTGATGCAAGTTAGTATGAAAACTGAGTCAGATATAGAACTTTAAACTCATAGAGATGGTTAGATAGTAGAATGTTAAAGTCAGGGGCCAAATACATATGGACTGGACATTGGGAATGTATGCTAAGCCATTTAACTCTCATAATTGTGGCATATTTATTTCTGTTGTTTTGTATAGTATTTACTGTTATAAGAGAAGGAACCATTTGTTGAACTGAAAGGGGGAGCTGTTGGGAGGAAGAGGGTGGAAGGGTGGGACAGGAGGGGGGAGTAGGGAAGGGATTGTGACTGAGATGTAACTTGATGAAATAAAAAATAAAGTATAATAAAAAAGAAAATATATTTTAAAAAATTTTTCAGTTCAACATTTGGAGACTGCTATTCATCAATGGAATTATCTTTGGTTTCACTTTCCGTCTCTCTGCTCTCTGCTCTTTCCTAGCCCTTGTAGAATTCTGTGCTCTGGACATAACAGTCATTACCACCTTCATGAGAACAACATGACTTCCCACAACAGACCATCAAGATTGGAGTCAAAGAAGAAAGGAGTGGAGAGGCTCCTTAGACCCTCACCTGAGATTCCTGTCGCTCTCCATATACCTTGATTATACTTGTTGCCTGGCTGTAGCTGAGTATGTAAGTTTAAATTACTGCATGTGGCCAGTAGCTACTACTATGTTGGACACCATAGCACACAGTAAATTTATTGAATTTAATGGAATTTTATTGGGAAATAACATTTTGTTTGTTGAGATATTTAACTGGATAATTTAATTACCCAAAAGTCTATAAAAGGCACTCATAAAAATAAAGGACTAGGGGCTGGAGAGATGGCTCAGCGGTTAAGAGCACTGGCTGCTCTTCCAGAGGTCATGAGTTCAATTCCCAGCAACCACATGGTGGTTCACAACCATCTATAATGAAATCTGGTGCCCTCTTCTGGCCTGCAGATATACCTGCAGACAGAACACTGTATACATAATAAATAAATCTTTAAAAAAAAAAATAAAATAAAGGACTATTTTTTTAAAAGTCTGCACAGGAAGATGGAGGGTGTGCTGTTAAAGTCTCTGCAAGCCTCAACTGGACCATGTTACCCATGTGAATGACTTTTGTCACATATGTAGCAGAACAAAGTTCACCATTTGCTGTAACTCTGGTCATACTTTTGATCTCAAACTGGCAGTACTCACTCCAACAGGATCAGAAATACACTGATGATTGTGCTAGAACCTTGCTTTTTTACATGCATATTCTGATCTTTATCTTATAGCATGTTTCTGTAAGCTGTCTACGAGTTATGTATCTATCAATCCATCCATCCTTGGCTCAGGGGTGGAACTGTGCTTGGGTATAGGCACGTGTGTTCCTAAGATGTTTAAGAGATGCCCAGAAGGTAGGAAGGACTAATTAACAGCTCCATGGAATGCCACGACTTAACAGCCTCATAGACAGAAACTTGGAAAAGAAATCATACACTGCTCATATAAGCCTACCAACTGATACTCCATTAGGTTCTGGAGTTTGATTGGCTGGGTTTGAATATTCAAGTGTTCACTCTGCTCCCAAGCTTATCTGTATAACTAGGGCAAGCTACTTAAACTCTTTGTACCTTGGTATAACTAAATAAAAAAAAAACTAAACAGTAAATAGAATTCCACCTGGCAAAGCTGTTAGAGGAAGATCAAAATTAAATTGAATGACCCAAGTGGAGTATTTAAGTCAGGCTTTGATGAAAACCAAGAATCGAAATGCTAGTTAATAAAGTTGTTCTGGGTTTTAAGATAGTGATGTCTGTGAGAGACTTTTCAGGTTACACAGATCTTTCCATCTTCTCCCTCGTCTAGTCCTGTAACATCTGGGTAAGTTGGAAAGGCATATTGTTCACAGTCCCCATTGAAGAAGAAGGTGTTATGAAACAAAGGTTAGCTGACTAGCTTCTTATTCACTCAGTTGGCTCCCCAGTGTACCAGCAGCCATGGCCTTCAAACCTCAGGCTCAGTCAACACTACATGAAGTCTCATGGCAGGTAGTCACAGATTGTAGTAAAGTCTTCACGCCAGGAATTTGCTGTAATTTTTCCCCATTTCCGTAAGGAAAGAACATGATCACTCCCTTTCTGAGTCACAGAGGTCAAATGGCTTGCACAAGTCTATAGCCATACTGGGACCAAGTCCTAGCCCTCTAGCTCCCACCCTTACCCCTTCCACTTCATGACCTGCCTGGACATCAGAGTTCACTGAGGCTAGACACATAGGCTCTTGGTTTGCCAAGTCCTTCCTCAGCTCCAGCTAGAACTGACTGGGAAAGAGTCCAGGCTGAGCCTGGTGTTTCAATTTTCAGTTTTCCTGGGAGGTCAAGCCTATGTTTGACTGTTCTGCATGGTATTTGGTCATAGATATATCCACAATAGATCACCTCTCTGAAAACAGTAGAGGGCCACAGGATATCTTGTGGTCAGTGTATTTCCAGAGAGACCAAAAGGATCCAAATGCATCTCTATGTTCATTAACCAGAGCTTTGCTCAAAGGGTAAGATACAGACTTGTTTGTGATTATGTAGCTGCTCACCTGAGGCACAAAACTGGCAAATACTGTGCAACTCAGTTCAGCCAAGAACAAAAGTGTAAGGATGGCATTTTAACTGACTGACACAAAGATACTCTGACAGGCATAAAATGATATAGCATGTCGTACCTTCCTATCTTCATTCTTACCTTTACTTGGTGGGTGTGTGTGTGTGTGTGTGTGTGTGTGTGTGTGTGTGTGTGTGTATGTGTGAAGGTGGAGCCTGTCTCAGCATATGGGTTTCACAAATCAAACTCCGGTCATCTGTTTGACAGCAGGTGCCTTTACCCACTGAGCCTTCTCACCAGCCCTCCCTCTGTCTTTCTTACCAAGTCCTGCCTGGGGTCTCTTTCCTTCCTGGAACTTTCTGTGCCTTCATGTGTCATGGTAGTGGACTAACTCTGGGATATGCATACTAAGCTTGAAGTGACCACTGCAGGTTCTTTATTTGCAACTGGCTGGAGAAGAAGTTGCTGAGATCATAGGATCAAGGGGTAGTTCTGCCACTACTAGCCTTGAGGATTGAATTGTCACTGGAATAGAATAACCTTCTCAGGGATTTGATTTTCTGATCTATTACCTGGGTGCTTTGGGTTTCTTCTGCTTTGGGTAGTTTATGTTTCCATAGGGTGGATGGACATAGAGCCAATGCTGACCTTGAATACTAGGCAACACCATTTGAATTCTACACTTTTCCCTGCATCTTAGCACTTTTTGTGGTGGCTGGAGCCAGTGCTTCTGACAATGCATGCTTGGCTAATGGAACATGTTTCATTCTTTCCCGTTCTTCCCTAGACTGTCAATGCTGAGATGGCATGAGAGTAGAAGGAGGGTATAACTGGCCTTGAGCTAGAAAAAAATATCCAGTTCCATTCACTCCACCTCTATCTCTATGTTTCTGGGCAAACCTGAGTGATGACGACAATGATCATATGCCTGTAATGGCTTAGTGTCCTGGCAGATGTTGTTAGGAGCATTCTACCCATGAGAAACTTAGGGCACAGAGAGATAGAGAGTTGTCCACCACCACAAGACAGTAAGCAAAATTTGAGGCTTAAAACAAGTGATTTCAGCTCCAAAGTGCAATGCCCTAGGGCAGAAGTTCTCAAAGAGAGGAATTAGGGGGTGTTGTGGGAGTGAGGGATGGGTTTGGCCATAAAAATGTATCCGTGCACAAAATAAAAATAATAAAAACAGAAATCTCAAGCCTCTCATTCTCAGGACCCTTACAAAGAAGAACTATATTCTAAAGATAAACACAATGGGTGAGGAGTAGCACCATTCTAACTTGCTGTTGGTGTGTTATTTGATTTAAGATCTGGGAGCTGCCTCTTGTTTCTGCATTCTGTCTGTTGGGAGGCATTGTATTGATGGAGGACAATCTGACTCACTGTCCTATCACACTTTCCAGCTGCTCTGTATAATCTCATCTTCTGGGAGGGTCTCTTGGCAGGCTCTCAAGACAATGGTTTAGCTTCAGCCTTGGGCTCCATAAGTCAGAGAGTAGGGAGTGGTTGTAAGAACATGTATGAAGTATGGGGTCAAGTAAATGAATGAGGAGGTCACTAAAAAAATGTTTGGCAACAGTCAAAGGTTTCTGAATATGTAATGACCAAAAGTTAATTCAAAATCAAACATAAAATGAGTCTAAGGGGTTTCTCGCAGCTCTTCTCATGCCACATTGTGTACCCCTTCTGCAGCCTTGTTTCTGAGCACACAGCATGTACACTCTGCACTATGCATGTGTACATATAACACAACACATAACTCCAACATGGGCCACCTGAAAGCTGGGGCTCATTTACAAGACTATCAGACACATGGACCATAGAGCTCTTACTGTATGCACAAAGTTGTCTGCTCTTATTGAAACATAATGATTTAATTATATGAAATGAAGACTTTAAAAGTTTTCCTAGTGTTATTTCTCAGTCTGTAAGTAACAATTTAGTATGTCTTTGGGCTATTTTATGTTAGAATGCTGGTCTGAAAACTTGCTGTGATATAGGTTTGCCATTTAGGACTGAGTTGTCTACAGATGCATGTCCTTACTGTGGGTAGCTGTGAGTCTGTATTAATTGGAGTCCTCTGCACAAAGACACTTCTCTGATAACTGAGAGCTGCAGTGATCTGTGGGCACATGCATATTTTGAAGGTCATTTGATGGTATGTTAATTTAGCAAAATAATGATAGTAGGCTCACTCCTAGTGCCCATGAGTGCCCCTGTTACAGGTTCTGAGCTAGACTGAAAGTACCGGACATGTGTTTTTCCTTTTTCCCGTGGAATGGGTCTTAAATATAAGCAGAAAGTCATTGTTATCTCTGTATTATCCACGGTACTGCTGCTGTACCCATGGACAGATCTTGTCAATGTGGTTTTTATTGCCCTTGTGAGGTTCATACTCAAGTATTGAAGACTCTTCTTCCCATCATCTTTACATAGTGCCTTCCAGTAATATGAAAGCTAGCTAGCAAGGAAGAAGCTTCCAAGGCAGGACCCAGTTTAATTTTCCCAAGACCTATCACCAAAGTATGTGGCATCTTAATAGCATCTTACCATCAAGTTCTGGTGGGTACCCAAGAGCATAGCAAATAGTTGGGATTGTTTGAGTGGAGTGTCTTTGAGATCTTCCCTGATCAACAATTCAAGGGAAAGTATCTCACTCCCAGCACTGGACTTTGTGCTCAGCAACTTATGGCTTCTGGGTCAAGCATTATCCCCTGTATAGAGTAATTCCAATCTAAAGCTACTGTGTATGTATACACATTTACATATGAAGCTTAACTGTCCCCGAACCAACTTCTCTACTCTCCCATCTACTTATGTCAAACCCCCTCCCACAAAGTTTATGAAGATCTTAAGAGACAACATTCTGAGAAGACAAACTAAACAGCATCTTCCAGACATGATAGGACATTTGCATTCACAAACTCACAATTTCAATGGTTAGTTGCATAAGGCCTGCACAAGATCAACACAGTCAACATTCCAGCATGCAGCAGGAAATGGCTTGAGATCCTAGTACTAGCTGAAGAGCTATTGACAAGCTGATGGATAGGAGGGAGAGTCAATTTTCTTTAGGACTGTAGTCTCTGGTACCATTGATTAAGCTCCAGTGAATGGCCCCAATCCCATGTGTATACAGGCAATACTAATACTCAGTGGGTTACCTAAAAAGGGGAGGAAGAAAGAAAGAAAGAAAGAAAGAAAGAAAGAAAGAAAGAAAGAAAGGAAAAGAAAAAAGGAGGGACATGAAGTTAAAAGCCTGTATGGGAGGGATTCCAGAGGAGGTAGAGGAAGAAATTGGGGATGAATATGATCAATATTCATTGTTTTTATGTGTGACATTCTCAAAGAATAAAAGTATTATATTAAAATAAATGCCATCTGTCTTAGTCACTGTTCTATCGCTATGAAGAGACATCATGACCAAAGCAACTCTTATTTAAAAAAAAAGAATTAATTGTGGGCGTGGTTACAGTTTCAGAAGGTAAGTCTGTTATTACCATGGCAGGGGCATGATGACAGTAATAGCATTGGATCAGTAGCTAAGAGCGACATCCTGATACACCGAGAGAGACAGAGACAGAGACAGCAGAGATAGAGAGGCGAAAGGGATAAAAAAAGAGAGACTGGGCCTGGTGTGGGCTTTTGAAATCTCAAAGCCCACCCCCAATGATGCACTTCCTCCAAGACTGCATCCTCCTAATCTTTCAAACAGCTCCACTAAGCACTCAAATATATGAGCCTGAAGTCACCATTGTCATTCAAATCACCACACTATCCATAAGAAAAAATGCTGCTTGAGTTGTTGACCTGAGTTTTGTTTAAAAAAGTAAAAACAAAACAAAACAAACCAAAAAATCCAAAACCAAATTGTTCAATGAGTTTTGGCATGGGATTAGAACAAAATTTCTAGCAATTTCTGAAATGGCACTTAATGGACTTCTGATGTTTTGTACTAGATATTTAATCAAATCAGCATCCTTAGCACTGACAATTATAGAATCGAAATCTCCATCAACTGTTAAGTGTTGAAGATACTCTACATCCTGCTGCATCAAATAGCCAGCCAAAACTGAATTCTTTGTCTAAAAATAAATAAATGTGCACATCTCACGAATAGCCAAATTTGTTTTTATCTTTAGTAAATGGTAAAATTACATGCTAGCAAATTTTTAAAAATATTTTTTTACAGTTTATTACCAGTCAATGTCTAACTTGTATACATATTCTATCTACTAATATACACAAGGTCGAATTTTCTGGGATGAAGAGGTAGGGAAAGTTTAAGAGGTCCTACTCTACACCAGTAGCTGGAAGCCATAGGGCAATCCATCCTAAGTGACTGCCATGTCCAGGTAAAAGTTTGGGGTTGGTATTTTTTATGTATATTTTTTGATAGTGTTGGAAAAGAAATGTCAATGCTTTCTTTAGTGTCATTGGCTCCCCATTACTTGTAAAAAAAAAAAAACAATAACCTTTTTTTTAACATCTAGAAGGCATTACATACTGTTTGGAACTTTACACACATGGACTTATTTAAACATGAAATAATCCTGTAAGCCAGACACTATAATAATTACCCTTATTTTAGAGAAAAGGAAGCTAAGGCACAGAGAGGCTAAGCAACAGCCCAAAGTCACACAGCCAGATAGTGGCAAAAGCCAGGACCCAAAGCTTATTTCCAGCCAACTCAGACGAGATCTTCTTTCCCATTCTGCCCACGAGTTTTACTGAGATTCAAGATATTCTTGTAGCTTCTGAAACCTTCCAGCCCATGGCAATCCCCACTGGCCCTGCAAACAAGCTAGCCAACACTACCTTCTTACATTGAGACTAGTTGGAGGACAGTGCTGTGTAGGCAGCCAAGGCACCTCTCACTGGAGACTTAATCAACCTAAAAAGTGAAGTGCAAGGAAAAGGAGGGGTTTTATGGGTTCTCTGGGAGTTGAGGCTCCATTTCCTTCTTTCCCATTTTGTCCTCCTGGCCCTGCCCGTGTTCCTGAGAATTTCACAGGTATTTAATAAACGTAGGTTGATTAAGTAAATGGAAGGCTCCAGGGACTTTCAGGCAAACTAGTTCCGGAGACACTCCATTTATTACCAACTGCTTGACAAGACGTCACATCTACAGGTTCACAAATCCCTCCCAGCATTTATGGCTTCATTTTCAAGTGCCCGCCTACCTCTCCACAGGGAGGCAAGGCCAAGAGTTATGTTCACATTCTGACAAGTGAGAGAGACTGAGATATGAAATGTTTCCCAGCTCTTTGCCATGGCAACGCAGCCATGGCTTGGAAGCAGGTCACCATCAGGACCAGGTCTCAGCATCAGAAGAGACCCCAGCCAAAGCCCTCTACGGAGGAGGGAGGGGTTCCGAACATGAAATAAAACGCTTAGCTAAACACAAAGGACGGCTGCCAAACACAGTTAGGTCATTGTACTAGCTGAGTGGGCGCTCTGTCCACCCTAGCAACCTGCAGCTGCTTTCCGCACACTTTACCATAAATACGTCTGACTCACTATCTCGGAAAATAGTTTTTATCTTAATAAACTCAATGTAAAGCATAATCTAAATCAGCTTGCACATTCTTGAGTTGGAGCCACAAGCTGTGTTTAATAAATATCAGAAGAAATAGCAGGGGATTTCTGAATACCCACAGCCAGTTACCTGGGAAATGGAACACTGGTCTGGGCAGGTGAAGCAATAAGTGCCAAAGAGGAAGGCAGGGGACAGTGGGGATGACAGTCACATTTGGGAGACTATTCATAAGGAACGATTGAAACAGGGGCCTTACTGACTCTTCCTTGCTGACCCTCAATTTCTCTCAGCTTCAGTTTGTTCAGCTGTAAAATGGGTCAATGACTAGCCACAAGAGAATTGTGAGGGTTGAATGAGATAAACATTAAAAGCATTAAAAAAAAATGGCAGGTGAGTTCTATCGCCAAAGATTATAATTTAATTAATCCAAGGTAGAGTCTCAACAGGAGCTAAATGGTTCCATACAATTAATTAATAGGAAGGAATACATAGTAAAATAGCCCCCATTTTCTGGCTAGGGATTCCTGCCCAGCTTTCTGCAAAGTCCTGAAATTACCTGATTCCATAACAATCCCTAGAAGGTTTTCCCACCATGATCTCTATAGTTCACATCAGAAAAATCCAGAGCTGAGGCAAACATGGTGCCTTGGGTCCCACAACAGAGTAAAACCAGAACCGCAGCTCGACTCTCCCTGTGGGATGTCTCATCTCAGGTACAGAGTAGATAAGATGCAGTTAAACATCTGTGACCAAGCAAAGCTGCTGCTGGCCAGAAGATAGACCACCTAGAAATAGAAGGCAATGCTCTGCCTGGCCACTCACATTTGCTTGGGAACATAAGTATGATGGATCAAGGGATGCTGGGGCTGAGGACCTTCAAGTAAGAGGGTCTGTCCACTGGACCAAAGTCAACAAGTGGCCAACAATGCAAGGAAGGGAACACACATCAGAAAAGAGAAAATATAGCTAGACCCACACCCTATATATCTTGGTAGGAAACAAGGTGTTTATGACTTCAGCCTGAGTCCAGCAAATTCAGACAGCTCAAAGGGGCTTAAGAAAGCATTGCTACCTACAGAATTGCTTTATGTACTGGGTTATTTTCACAAGTAGGACAGTTGCATGTAAATGGACTCTTCAGCACTCAGGAAACAATCTTTCCCCTTACTATTATAGTTAAGATCTGTGCAGAATTACAATGGCTGGATCCAAGAGTTTAGAATGTTTTGTATCTGGTTTTGATTGATATAGGTGTGAGGAGGAGGAGCCCTGTAGCTCGTGCTAATTTCCTTGGACTCTTCTTGCCCTTTATCTTCAGCCTAGCCCAGTGATGTGTAGGAGTTTCTGTCTTGCTTTAAACACAATTCGCAGGTTTCAGAGGGTTTTCCTGATGGCAGGGACAGGAACTCCCTTCTATCAGGACCCTCCTGTCGGTGTTGTCAACTTTCCCCTCCAATCTGCCAGTTTCAGGAACTTCATCTGCTGCTAACTGATCCAAGGGCCTCCGGGTAATATCTTCCCACACCACAGGCTGTGCTTACTCTCTCCTAGGAGTAGGGTCTCTCGTAAGTTGCCGGCAGCCATTAACTCCAATGATTTATCTTTTAGTTCTAAATTTTTGTGAATGTTATGACTGAATGTATGTGCCCCTCCTCCCTAAAATTCACACACTGACATCATATCCCACAGTACGATGGGATGATGGGATTAGGGGATGAGGCCTCGGGATACAGTTAGGCCGTAAGGGCGCGGCCCTCAATAATGAGATTGTACCCTCATAACAAGAGAAGGATCCCCTGCCTCACCCCTGACAAGAGGACACAAGAAGTTGGGTACATACCAGCTAGGACAAGGGACCTCACCCTGTGCCCTGATCTTAGCCTTCCAGATCACAGAAAGGTGACAAATGAATATCTGTTGTTTAAAAGTCACCCAGTGGCAGAGCAGACTTATGGTGACCTAAACAGACAGTAGTCTTTGGGACTCCAATATCCAATTGAGTTTGTCTCTTTTTGGCCAGTATTTTTCCTTCTTTTTCTCTTTATATATATAGATAGATAGTGTCCCTGCATGCGTGCGTGCGTGTGTGTGTGTGTGTGCATGTTTGCATGAGTGCAAATGCATGTGTGTTGGAGTGTACATGGAGCCTGAGGTTGATGTTGAGAATCTTCCTCAGATGCCCTTCCACCTTACTCATTGAGGCAGGGTCTCTCAATCAAAACCAGAGCTCATTAATATGGGCAGTCTCACTAGCCAGGATGCCCTAGCTGCCTTCTGAGGCTAGAGTTACAAGCAGGACAAAGGATACACACTCATGCAATTTATCTGGATCCTAGGGATAGAGCTCTGGCCCTCAACCTCGTTTGGCAAGTACTGTAGCTGCCGAGCCACCTCTCCAGCACCATTGAGCATTTTTGTAGTTAAGGGTGGTATTGTTTGTCACTGCGTGTTTATTAGGTGAGGCATTTCACTAAAATTTTAAAATAATAATAATATTCAGAATTCACAAGCAGAAACATGGTTACCCCTCAGCCTGATGTTTTAATTTTGATACATAATAAAACTCTCTAACTAAAATGTTGAACACAGGCTGTGGGCTTGAGAACTGTTTTCTGAGTCTTGTAGAAATGTTGACAGTACGATCTCTGACTTTTCTCACCCAACTAACTTAAAATGGTCAATAAAGATATACATTGTCCCGGATCCTCATGACTGCCAGTTTGTTTGTTTGTCTTGTTTTTGGGGGGGATTTTTTTTCCCCTTTCAGTCACCAAACTAAAACTAACAAAACCACAAGCTAGTATGATGGTTCACTATCACCCAGTAAGAGTATAACTTAAAACT
The DNA here is from genome assembly GCA_907164525.1 of Lophiomys imhausi. Classification (NCBI taxonomy): domain Eukaryota; kingdom Metazoa; phylum Chordata; class Mammalia; order Rodentia; family Muridae; genus Lophiomys; species Lophiomys imhausi. The sequence continues at coordinate 1,706,194 of CAJQZJ010001058.1, forward strand.
GGGGATGGCAGAGCATGGCAAAGCTTTGGGGAAACCCAAAGTTTTAGACTTCTAGGTGTAGGGCCTATGTGCCAACCTGAACTCTGAGAGTGGCAATCTTCTCCATTATGGTTGAATTATAAAGCTCTGAAAAATGCTGACAGACCTTAACCAGAGCAGGACAGGATGAGTGGCCCTGTGTAACGAACCTCTAAATGAGTAAAGATAGTATCTGGACGGCCAGGCCTGAAATACATTTCTGGTTTGGGCTCTAGGCCAATGTAAACAGAACACATCGTAAGTCAGTCCTGTGATTTGAGTAACTTGAATGGGAGGCATGCTCCAGCATCAGCCTGGTGTGTAGTCTCTCTGTGTAAGCCTGTGGCTGTTAGGCTACAGCTGTGCTTTCTGCCCAGGAACCCTTAGCAAGGTATAAGCAGGACACATCCTGGGCCTTGCTTGATGATGTTTTATTACCCTGGTCAGTCCGAGGCAACAGCCTACCCCATCATAATACATTCTCAAGCAGCCCATGGCTCCAAGTGGAGCCTGGGTGGTTTTCAAAACAAAAGTGAGTCATTCTGGCCAATGAATTTCTGTTCCTATGGGACCACGCGGTTAGAACATCTCAGTTTTCCACAGTTGTATCTTGATTGAACAGGACCCGAATCTCTTCGGGTGTCAGTCAATATTCCAATGGGATTCCACTGAAATTGACAATCTTCTCTCAGGTTTTCCCAGAAAGTAAACTTCTGGGACTTTGAAAGAGCACACAGTCTCCCCTACCACTCCCCCTGACTCCTTCCCCTCTTGCTTCACATTCTGAAAGAATCCGCTGACTTAGCCATATCTCTGGGTTCTCCTTAAGTATGTGTCACCTGAATGGTCTTTCTTATGAATGAGGTGGGTTTGCCCTCAAATTTTGAACCAAATTCTTCAACAATTTGACATTATCTTATCTGTTCTAGAGCATTTGCCAAAAACCAAGCCAACAACAACAACAAAAAAAAAACCAAACAGTGAGAAATCTGGAGTTAGGAACTTGGGGAGCAGCTGGGGAGATGGATCACTTGTGTTATGGGACTGCAGCATTAGGAAGGCTAGGCAGTACTACACTTTTCACTAGGGGAAGAACAAGAGACACGAATTAAGTGAAAAAGAAACGCACAAAAATGATCAGAATATGGGAAGAGGCACAGAAAGGACCTCTTTGTGCTCAGAGAGTGAGCATGTCTAGCCTGGAAGAAGCTGGAGCCAGTCTGGGGAGGGGAAAAGGGTGGGGGCAGAAATCCTGCAGTTGATAAAGAGAACAAGGGACACAAGGCAGAGAGAAGCCTCCGCAATCTGAGTTTCCCATAGCACCCTCTCCACTGTTCCCCTGAAGGGACACCAGTGACATTTTTGGTGAGAAGTTCCTCTTCACACAGGATTGTCAGCATGGCGAGTGTTTCATACGGTAAGCCTCTGCTTGATTAGTATCAACCCTGCGCCCCAGTGAAGTTGTTATGACAATTAACAGGTTACATTCAGCCACCTGGAGGAGTCAGCCCAGAGGTGTGTTTACAACATGATCTCAATAACCATCTTGTTCACACCATACCTCTAACATTTGGTGGAGGACATGGGGGTAAGGGATGGCCAAGTGAAGACCCTGATGTATGACAGTCCAGAGTGGGTGGGAGCCACTGGGAATCAATAACCACTGCTTGCTTGAGGGAAGGCTATGCATAAAAGTGTACCAGGGGAGAAGTGAGGACAAATAGGTGTGACCAAGGCTAATGAAAGACTGGAAGAGGTGCTGAATGCAACCTCTGGCCAGCTACCAACAGCTGAAACACAAGGCCAAGTAGGACTCCAGGAAGCTCAGCTGACCAGGATGTCTATAAGCTGGACTGTTCCTCTCCCTACATTTTCAGCTTCCACAGAGCAGAAGTTGCTCCGTTTCCTTATACTAGATGGATGACGGCAAGGCATTTACAGGTGTCCTGACTTGGGGCCTCTATTTCTTCTCCAGCACACATGACCACATAAATCCAGGGGAAAGTGCACACAGATCCCTGAAGTGGGTTTCCCTTGGAGGTTGCAACAAAAGGACCTGCCTAGCTGAGTGGTTAGATTCCAGTCTTACTGTTTTGCTGTTAAGTTTTAAAGATGCAAAAAGTTTTATTTTTAATTTTCTGGGGTGTGTCTATCTGTGTGTAAGTGCATGCATGTGAGTTCAAGTGCCCCCAGAAACCAGAGGCATCAGATCCTCTTGGAGGTATACATACCAGCAGTTGTGAACCACCTAACAACAAGGGTCCTGGGAGGTGAACTCAGGCTCTCTGGAAAAGCAGCAAATGTTCCTAACTGCTGAGCAATCTCTGTAGTCTCTAAATACATTTTTAACATACATCTTCATGCTTAAAGCCTTCTCTTCCTCTTTTGCAGTACCTCCTTAGTTTATGTTTCTAGAGGCTTCTTTCATGCTTTCTTGGCAGGACCCAAGTCTATTTTCTGTCTACTTCTGCAGACTAAGCGATTCTTAGCATAGAGCTGTATGATAAAGAGGCCCTCCCCCCACCCATTTGTCCAGACTCAGTCCTGGCCAATAATGCCAGTTAGAACTCTGGGAGAGAGTGGATAAAAGAGGTTTGTCTTAGTAGAGAAACAATGACCAATGCAACTCTTATAAAAGGAAAATTTCATCAGAGCTGACTTACAGTTCAGCATGGTGAGACACATGGCAGCCATCAGGCAGACATGGTGCTGGAGAGGTAGCTGAGAGTTCTACACCTGGATCAGCAGGAAGCAGGAAGAGACAGAACCAAATACCAGAACCTGCTTAAGCATTTGAAACCTCAAAATTCGTCCCCAGGGACACACTTCCTCCAACACGGCCACATGTACTCCAGCAAGTCCACATCTCCTAATGGTGCTCCCCCTTATGAACCTATGGGGGCCATTTTCATTCAGAGAACCACAAAGTGAGTCAGTTGTAATATATGTCACCGTGATTAAAGCTGAAATTTAGGAGTTTTCTGGAAGTGAGGGAGGGCTTCCAACTCAGAACAAAAACTCCTTTGCAGTGAGCACGGTGAGTACCTCCTTCCTACCAGCAATACATGTAGAATGGAAAGCACAGAGGTCCTGCAAGTTCACTGACGTTCCTTCCATCAAACAAGACGTTTTCTTGTGTCTCTGAAGCCAAAATGGCTCTAAGCAAGGGAATTCAGGAGTCAGGTTAGAGTCGCTTTGGGGACCTGCAGCTATCAGATACCAAGGGTCCACCACAGAAAGGAAGGGCTTTGGGGGCTGCTCCAGACACTACTGACAATCTTTAGTCTAGTCACCAGACCTGTGAATAATGAGATCTTCAGGCTGATCAGAGCTGCACTCACAGGAAAGGCCCTGAGCAAGAACCATCCAACTATCATTGGCCAATGCCTAGAAAAACAAGGGAAGTAACTGTAATATGCAGTGTTTGTTACCTACCAATAGGTCTCTGAAGCACAGTACCCATTTTAGATTCTAAAGAGTGAAGTTAATTTTCTAGAATTGTAGATATATTCAAGATACATGTCATATTAGACTGTGTGCTAGAATGTGAAGGTGAGGAGTCTGCATAGACAGAATGTTCCGGTAGCTCTCGGGAAGCCAGCCTGATCCAGAGCTCTTCCTTTACACCTATTGTTCTCTGTTTCCACAGCTACAGCATGAGATGATAAAATTAAGCTATCTGAGGTTTGTTCAACCCCAAGGTACCAAAGAGTTAGCATGAACATGTTTACGTGCTATGTGGAATCTTCATAAACATATACTGGAGACCAACAACCTGTCCTTCTGAGACCCATGTCAGAATGTAACAAGGAACTAACAAAGCTGAGTAAAGAAGGTAGGGTGGGGCAGACAAGGTGATGGGGGCTTAACAAAGGCTCTAGAGGTTCTTGCAGAACCCTGTCAAGGACTATGACTGAGTCTCAGAAGGAAGAAGAACTCAAAACTAGAAAGGTATTCTGACAGGATCCTCCTTCCAGCCCTGACATCTGATTCACCAGGAATCTTCTTTCTTCTCTTCTTTTAAGCCAGCTTTAAAAAAAAATTCTCTCTACACATGGTAAAGAATCACCCCCTCGCCACTCCTCATCCTCTACATACATACAACTTACAAACACAAACAGGTTGTGACAAAGAATGAAATCCATATCTCTAGAAAAGATAATCAGATTGATCCCTCCTGTATCAGGTGTCCTCAGTCTAGCCAAGAACTCTCACCAGTGGGGCAAGACTATGAATTACAATCACAGCTTCTGAAAGTGTCCATGATGAGTCAAAGGGACAGCTATCAGTTGGGAGGGGAGTATTTTAGGTTGGCAGCCTCCCTGAACAGTATTGAGTAGAAAGTCTAATAAAACATACTCATGACTTCAAAATGGCTTATTGGTAAGGACTGAAAACTCTCTACTTTAAGCTTGCTCTTCACACACACTGAATCATTTTCCAAAGTCACTTCAGAAATGGGAGTAATTTCGGGGAAACCATGTAATTTTCAGACTCCTCAGGCCCTGCGCAGCATTGAGGCTTTTTAGTCTCTTTAGGACATAAACACTCAGAGTCTCACAGGGCAAGCAAAGTCCTCAGCCCTTCGTTGCCAGCACAGGTGAGGCATCTTTTCCCTCCACTTTAATCAAAAGATATAAACACGTGTCTCCATCAAACTAGATGCCATGTGCCAAAGGCCACTAAGGTCTCCCATGTCACATTTGGAGTTGCTGTATTTGGGCATAGCCTGGCAGGATCAGCAAGTCAAGAAACTTTAAGGTCACAGAAAGACAGTGCCTCAGGGCACTATTGATTCAAGAGAATGTAGCTACTGTTGAAATTTTGATAATCTTTTTGGGTCTGGTTTTTAATTAGTCACCCTTGTTGCCTTTTAAAAAGCTTAGTTTAGTTAGTTAGTTACTTAGTTAGTCAGTTAGTTAGTTACTAAAAATGTCAGGAAATTTGAAACAGAAACTTAAACTAAAACACATCCCCCAACCTTAAAGAAATCTATGAATCTTTCCAAATAAACAAAAATATCCAGGGAAGCCTGAAGATTACATCTCTTCCTATTTGCTTCACAGTAAGTATCATACTAGTCACTTAGCAACTGCTTTAGGGGAAAGGGAGTAAATGGAGAGACAGCTTGGAAGAAAACAGGAGAGAGTGTAGAGAATGAATAAGTATTTGTAGTGTGTGTGTGTGTGTGTGTGTGTGTGTGTGTGTGTGTGTGTGTGTGTGGTGTGTGTGTGGTGTGGGGTATGCATACACATGCCCTTGAGAAAGAGAGGGCATGACTTCATAACTCATTTTCACGACAGACAGATGCTTTAAGATCTTACAGACTACAAACAGGACACCCACTTTCATATATTTTCTACAATCATTCCATCTTGCAAGCTACATTATTCACAAATGAGACATTCAAGAAACACAAATTCTGAAACAGAAGTGTGCATACCATCAGTGGAAAAGCAAACAAAAGCAGCTAATGTACTGTGGCTAAAAAAATTTTCAAACAAAGTGGCAGTAATTTACTGCCCATGCTCTTAGCAGGACCCCAGGAACATAATCAGAACCCCCAGGACTGATGGGAGAGGGTGATTTACAGTAAGTCTCAGGATAATAAAGGAAAATGAAAAAGCAAATTGCGCATGAACATGAAAGCTGTATTTCAGTGCTTTCAGCAACTGAATCAAATTTCCAGCCAGAGTTTCTGGGTGAAATTTAAAAGTCCCTCAAGAAGTAAACTATGAGCCAACCACGGTCCGTATCTGGACACTGCCCCAGCCATACTGATGACATCATCAATACTGAGAGATGACAGTGATTCAAAAGCACACACTATGTAATTAGAGCAGCAGCAAAATGGTGAAGAGATCTGGGTTCAGATCCTGGTTCTTTTGCTTGTCTCCTCAGACAGACAAATCCGCTGCCTCAGACTGCTGTGTGGGTTATAAGAGATGAAGTATATCAAGTACATGGAGGGTGGTTAGCACATGCTAAGGCAGGCTACATGAGTAGGGAAGGAAGGGAGAAGATCTTATAGAGAAGAAGAAGGAGGACGATCCTTTCACCCCAAAGCATGACTTAAGCTTCTCACCAGCTGAGAAGCAAGAATTCCAACACAATTCATTGCTGTAAGGGCTGCCCACAGAGTTACTGTTCCTTTTGTACACAGACATTTAATGTTAAAGTAACAATGAACTAGGCCTAACGCCAGAATGTGTAGGACCCTGAGGAGAGGCTCATTCCTTTCCCTTTATATCACCAGAGGATCTCAAATAAACTGATGCCTCCCTGGATTCCTTTGGGCTGGACTTTTAACTAGTCAACTGAAATCGTAGTAGGTGCCCCCCTGGAAGCACGAGGTGACCTCAACTAGGTTCCTTAGCAACCCCTTAAATATAACTTCAAACCTCACCAAAATCTATACAACTACTTTAAAACAACATGTATGCCATACTACTCTCCTTATTCTGCAATTACAAGTATGAGATCATTTTGCAAACAACAAAATACAAGGCAATAAACAAACAAACAAAATTTCATTAATATTCTCTTTCTTGGTACCCCAGTTACCCAGTCTTTATGTGGAGGCAGGTAGAAGAGGTAGAGATATTGCAAATTCTACAAATAAGACTGCACTTTGTTCTTAATATGTTCAAGAATGCAGAGCAGCATGTGAAAAGCATTGAAAAGAAACATTTCTGTGGCATCAAGCCCATTCACAGTATTCTACACCATCACAGTACTCTACAGCATAACAGTATTCTACACCATCACAGTACTCTACATCATAACAGTACTCTACACTATCACAGTACTCTGCATCATCACAGTACTCTACAGCATAACAGTACTCTACACCATCACAGTACTCTACATCATAACAGTACTCTACACTATCACAGTACTCTACACCATCACAGTACTCTACAGCATAACAGTACTCTACATCATAACAGTACTCTACACTATCACAGTACTCTACACCATCACAGTACTCTACAGCATCACAGTACTCTACATCATAACAGTACTCTACACCATCACAGTAC
>CAJQZJ010001058.1:1713654-1746413 GCA_907164525.1 Lophiomys imhausi
AAACCTGATGATGGGGTTGATCCTTTGGTCTGGTCCCCATGACAATTCAGAATACCTGAGAGAAGCTGTGCAGTTAGGGCTGATCTGGTCCTACTCTTGTCACAGAAATACTGATGATTGTGTGATTCATTCTCCTTTCTGGGTCATGTCTGTTAAACACATGTGAGACCAAGCTCAATAATCCCCCCAAGAAATGTCTACCTCATACTCACATTTTGATGACATTTCTACCTTGGCTAAAAAATTATCATTTTCTCCCCAATTCACACTCAGAAACAATGTATTTTACATAATGAAAATATAAGAGAAGGAGAATGTCTGTTTGTCCTGAGAAAAGAAGCCAGGAGGAAAAAGGGAAAAAGGGGGGCTCCCTTTTGAATATTCCTGACAGTTGATTTTGTATTGTCATCTCTCGTATAACAAAGGGGAAAAAACCCCAAGAGTAGAAAAGAATGGGATGGCACAGACATGGATGTTACCTACATTGCCAGTACCATGTATATAGCATGTATACTGCATACATGTATAGAGGCTTATTCCCAAATTCAAGACTCCACAACGGACAATAGGAACACTGAGCTAAACCATCTGGGTTGCGAGACAGAGATTCATGGCTATTCTAAATTTATCTGTGAAGTAATACCAGAATGCACATCAGCTCACATGTAAGGCCTAGTTCTGTTAAGCACTGAAACTAATGCAGCCAAATATGAGAAACTACAGAGCAAAAGGGTCATGTATTAGGACAGGACAGCCATCCGTCACATCCTTAAACTTCCCAACTGGGATGCATTTGCATGAGTGAACACTTCTGGGATGATAAGAGCCGCACTCTGGGAAGAGCATGATGACCCACATTCTTATGGGGGAGACAGTTTCACACATGAATCACCCAAGGAAAATGGCAGCTGCCTCAGGAGGTTGGCTGCTTGCCCCAGGATCTGGCGCTGAGGGAGCAGTCTATAGGGACCCACCTTCAGCATGGAATGTCATGAGGGTAGTGAGGCTAAGTACCCCATCCCTCTGACTTCCAGAGTCCAGTGACAGCTCTAGCCTATTTTCTTTCTCTCCCCAGACAGCTCAGACTTCGGTTGAAAAACACTGCTCCTATTGTCCAGAACCAAGCCAACTTTTATTAGAATAGACATTCCCAAAGCAGTGCCCTCCAGACTTTTACAAATATGACAAGAAAACAATGCATGAAATGATTTAATGACAATTTGCAATAATCTCAGTAAGATTTTTATAATAAATCTTTTTCATAAAATGATGGAAAAGGGAGGATTTATGAGTCTGTTTCCATTAAACTCATGTTAAGGACATGCCAAGAATTCCCAAGTTATACAATTTTTAAAGTGGAAGAAAACTGCAAAATTAGCCAAAGAATGTCCCCAGCTCTGGTCTAGATTTTAAATGTACAAAGGTCACATGCTAAAGGCTTGGTCTCAGTCTGTGGTATTACTCAGAGATGGTGAAACCTTTAAGACGCATGGCCTAGTGAGTTTACTTTAGGTCACTGAAGCATGTCCTTGAGTGGGTATTAGGACCTCAGGCCTTTCCCCTCTGTTAGCTTCCTGGCCACCATGAAAGGAGATGCTTCATTCCACTGTGCCCTCCATAATCTATGGTCTACCTCCCCACAACTCCAAAAGCAGTGGAACTAAATACACTGTTGCTGTAGTCAACTTGGCATAACTTGTCACCTGGAAGAAGAGTCCCAATGAGGGGTTGTCTACATTGGGTTAGTCCATCAACATGTCTGTGGCGTGCCTTTATTAAATTAACTGATGTGGAAAGACCAAATCCACTTGTGGGAAGCACCTTTCACTAGGTAGAGGATCCTGAACTGTATGAGTAGAGAAGCTGAGCTGAGCACAAGCCAGCAACTGAGCACGTGTGCATTCTTACTCTCTGTTTCTGACTATGAGTGTGTTGTGACCGGCTGTCTTGAGCTCCTGATGCCGTCTGTTTCTGACTATGAGTGTGTTGTGACCAGCTGTCTTGAGCTCCTGATGCCGTCTGTGACTTTCCCCTAGTGATGGACCATAACCTGGAACTGTGAGCTAAAACAAAGCCGTTTCCCCTTAAGTTGCTTTTGGTCAGGGCATTTTATCACAGCAGTAGAACTGATACTCAGACATAGTGAGGATACTTACTCTTGAGCAGACAGAAGCTCATTCTCTCTAAGCTCTACCTTCCTTGGAATCAGTTGAAATGGACCCTTTGCATAAGGTGCTATTTACATTATCCGGTGTGTGGAAAACACTCTATAATCATTGGGGCTTATTGCTATATATATTATATTGTTATAATCAATGTTGATAAGAAGGCTGATTCTGTGGTAAAGCATGAGAGCAATACATGGTGTTTGATAATATAAATACTTCTTACAGGCCTCATCTAACTAAAGGGTTGTACACATTCTTTCTTCTCACATTCTGGGACAGCAATTACACCTGCTAGAATGCCATGAACAGAAATCTAATTCAAATAAGGAAACATTGTTTGAAAAAAAAATCCAGGGAGAATTGTATGTGAAAATGGATATGCAATTGTGGTATTCATTTGGGTAGAGGAGAGAAGATTCAGAGCATGGCCAGATATGTTCCTCTATTTCTATTTCTCCCCCATCCTATAATATTCAGCTCCAGGGTTGCCATTTCCATTGAGATGTACGGAGTGCCTTACCCATTTACCTATCCTGCATCCATTTCATTTAGATTCTTTCTTTGACCAGACTATTAGCATCTTAGGGAGGAATGCATATTATTAAGTTAGGGAGGATAAGTGGCTGACCTTACCTCCTATTAGTTGGGGAAAACAAGAAGCATTCCAGAAAACAACAAAAGTGTGAAATGACTCAATGGGAAAAATAGGAATATTGACTTTTAAAAAGCTCAGAAAAATAAGAAGATGCAAATCTGGTCTTTAGATTCTTTAAAAACAAGATCTGAACTACTTAAACTTGTAAAAGAGGTAGCTTACTACACTTGCAACAGGAAAAGCTACTTCCTCCCCACCCCAAGGTTCTGTCTCTATCCTTTCCCTGCTTAAAAAAAAAATCGTAGACATTTCTAAGGACCAGACTAATGTAAGATACAAAGTTATAAATAGGCCAAATCACAGATTGGCTACTGTCATCAATCTAATGAATCAGAAAATAATAGAAATAGCTTACAGTGGGCACTGAGGCACAAAAGTCTGGCTCTGCATTTTATTAGCTGAGTTACTTCACTCTGACTTGTTTCCCTGTCTATAAAATGGACACAGCAGGGTCTCCCTGGAGTTTTGATGGCAGTCAGCAGTACCCATGCAGAAGGTATTAGCTGTGACTTCTGGGCTTTGCTAACTCCCCCCAGAGGATGGGTGCTTTCATGATTTCACCTCTTTCATGCTTTGCCTCTGTGTGGGCCTGGCACACACTTAGTGCATGTTACTACTGAGTGAAGGAGCAGATATAAGTTTTGGGAGCAACACTGAGGCTAACGTGCTGGGAAAGATACTTAAGAAGAACCCCTCCCTATGAGTCTAGAAGATAAGTGAAGGTCACAGACAAGACATCCTTACAAGTCACTTTGCACTCTATACAAGCATGTCCCAGAGGCCTGAGATGGTCAGGTGTAACTTAGGGCCCATAAAAATGGACTCATTTGCAGAAAATGGTGAGAAGTAAATCAGCCTTCCTGTGACAACCGGAAGCAGAGCCAAGAGCCTCCGAGACAGGAACCTCCTACTCTGCTCAGGTAGCAAAGGCTATGGGCAGTTTCTCCCAACACATGAACATCATATGCAATACAACCAGGCAAAGTGATACTTCAGTGCGAAGTCTTGGCAAGAGCTGTTCTGAAACAACACTGCCCAGAAAGAAGGGTAATTAGGGAGTTTCTCAAGCCCTCCAGGAAATCTGGCCTGGCCCAGGAATGCCAAATTTTTCAACCTTGTCTGAAGAAAGAAATCCTCCCACCAACCACGGCCTCTTGATGATGTCTGTAATGGGTTGCAGAGCTCAGAGAGGGCGGACCATTCCTGCCTTCTTATTTTGTGGGGCCTTATCCCCAGAGATTTGCTTTATGGTGGACCAACTTCTGCAAGCTTCAGAAGGCTGAGGTACAGTTTTAAGCATTCAGATTGCCAAGAATGGGCCAGAGAGAATACAGGGCTGACCCTACTTGAGCTGTTACTTGAGCCCAGCAAGGAGCATGTAAGAATCTTTTTTTCCCCAGAAAAAAAATCTTTTGATTTTTATACTGCTCCTTTGTAATGCCTATCCCTGTTGGACTGAAATGATTTTGAGTAAATCTACAAAAGTAAAAGTAATTGTTTAAAGCCTCTCCTACTGCACTGAAGAATGCCTGTATTAATTATTTTCCTCATCTCTATGATATCAGAATGAAGCAACATAGGAGAGGAAGGATTTATTGAGGCTGATGGTTTGATCCATCATGGGAAGAAAAGGCATGGAGGAGGTGGCTCCATGGAGGCAGGGCTGTGTGGCAGGTGCTTGGTGCATCATGTCAATCAGAAACAGAAAGAGACCCGAGCCAGAATCAGAAAAAGACATAACCCACAAGGGGGCCAGTGATCCACTTCCTCCAACTTTTAGAGGTTCCACAACCTTCAAAAATTGTACCATCATCTGGGAGCACATGATCCTATGGGATATTTCACACTAAAACCAATAACACTACCCCAAGGTAAAACTGGTTTTGTCTTGTTCATTATTGTTTCTTCAGTCTCTAGTATAGATCTTGCCTGTAGTATTCACTCAGTAAATCTTTCTTCATTAAATGAGTCTAAGGAAATTTTATTATAAAATTTTAAGTTGATTTGAGACCACATAATCTATTGTTAACAAATTGGGTTTGAGCTTCAGGATGATTCCCTTGTGACTCCGGGGAACTTGCCCAAGTCTGTTTATTATTCTCCTGACATCATTGTGACAAATTATCCTAAGCTTAGAGGCTCAAAAGAATGAAAATATAATCTGTCCTGTTTCTGGAGTTAGAAGTTCAAGTCTCGCAGGATGGAGGTTCCTCTTGGGTCTGAGGTAGAAGCCATCCATCCCTTGCTTCTTCCAGTTTCTGGGGGCTAAACTTACCCTTTTTGCTTCCACATTCTGATTTAACTCATCTACTTATTCATTCAAACCACTGGGTGCTCGCAGTGTGGAACTCGGAACCCTCTCAAATCCACTTGCACACTGACCTTCCCAGCTGACCTTGATCCTAGAAGTGGGAATCCATGAGAGGTTTACTTTGTGGAAGATATTCAACATAGACTTCTTTCCTGAGAGATGACGGAGAATGAGAAGAAAAAGAACATGAAGGCATGGCCTTGCAAGTGACAAGGATCACATGTGAACCCCCATGTGGAAGACAGTCATGGAAAGTTTACAGGAAACAGAGAGAGCTGCTGTTGGAGGGTAGCTGCTACCAGGCCAGTAGCTTGTTTCTTTAAAAAGGGTTACCACAAAGGAAAAGGAAAATAACAGTAGAGGGAAAATTCAAATGGTGAGAAAAAGAGCAAGTACAAGCAGACCCTGGGGTGAAGAAAGAGCAATGCAAGCTGCCTTCCACCAACAAAGAGCTTGGCTTTACAGAGGAACTAAAGATGCCACTGCAGTGAGTCCAAAGTTAGCACATGACAGAGGGCAAGATGAAGCTCAAGATAAAAAAGCAGTGGCTGGATCACTAAGCCCTTTGTACATATACCAACTATTACCTCAGATCTCTGGTTTGTTCTATGGTTCCATTGCTGTTCTCTATGTAAACATGAGTAGATACTGCTGAAGACTCAAACTACTCAACTTGGGAATCTTAAATAGCACACTGCAGTCCCAGGGATTTTGTGAGAAAGTCCTCTGACTAGATGCCAGTTGAAGATGGAACACAAGGCTGAGTAAGTTCTCTAAGACCCAAGTTTCAGGAGGACTATCAGCATGATGTGTCAAGCTATCTTGTCTCCTCTAACTCCTGCCATTGTTCCAAATTTATATAATTAGGAACACAATACAATGGCCCTGTGACTCATTTTATCTAGCTGAGAATAGACCTCCAAGCTATAGGTTGACCAATAGCATTGACACAGACTACTTGTGCACCAAGGATGAATCAAACCACAAGAGGAAGCAACTATTCCTGAACTAGGAAGTTGGCCATGGCTCTTCTTGATGGTGAAGCTCTGGGCTAAGGTTCCAAGTCAAGGTCTGTAAATTGTGGTGTGTAAGTGGCTATCCTAGCTCCACCCAGATAGGTCACCCACAGGTGTTCTTCTTGGCCAGGAAAACAATCTTAGGCAATAGACTCAATTGCAGAAGGAAGCCAGGACTCATGGTAAATCCAGAGCTCATGCTAGTTAGATTCAATGTCCCTAGAACATATAAAGTTCCTAGCTGGGAAAGAAAGACAGTACAACACTCTCAAACCCATTTGTCACCACAGAGAGCTATTTGTAGTTGGAGGCAGGCCTTACAATTTTTTTGCAGCCATCGATTCCCTTCGTTTTTGTTCCCTACAGGTGCAATTTCCAGTCATTTTCTCCAAAAGAAACATTTAGGTTCTGTAAAGAACTTCTGAGGGCTCCTGTGTTTGAGTCTGTGAAGGGAGTGGGGCTCTCAACACATCCACTTCAACATTCCATGTTGATCCTGAGGCTGAGTCTCTGAACACCAATCCACTCCAGGTAGAACTTCCTCCTAAAACATTCATTTCAGAAATCATCCCCATGGCCCATCAGTAGTAGTTTTCAAGATGAGGCCGTGGAGGTTAGGTGGGATGGATGGGTGAGAAGGAAGATATAGTATGCCTAGCAGGGATTTTTCTTTTATTGCTTCTTTCTGTGGCTGAAAGGAGACAGTGTACTCATCTGGGCAGAAAGGTCTGGCGACCATGGCTGGGACCCTGGCACTACCCTAAGAAGCATACATACTTCCCATATTCCCACAGGACCTTTCACTTATCTCCCCACTGTTGACCATCCCTGAAGCATTGCGTACAGTCTTCATGTCTAAAACCAAGAGCCCTCTTTTTTTTGGTACCAGTATGACAGTGGATTTTATTTTTATTTCCACCAACTTGCTTGTATGTGAAATCTGCTCCATCCACCATAGCTCCATCTCTCAAAGTAAACCGAAGGCTTTGATTACACAGTTAAATATCACTCTTTGCAATGAACCCCCAAGTTTGTGGAACAGGGAGAGAAACCCTTTAATGCATGAATCGATATTTTACCCAGAAAAATATCAATAAAGATTTAAGCAATTAATAAATATATTACTTAAGCAGCTTTATTTCTAATTCTAGATAGGAATTAAAGACTATTGTACACTAATTATGTAGCAAAACATGACATCAAGAATACTAGAAAGCTCCCACATTTTCTGGAAGGCCTCATGCACAAATTGAAGACCTTGGGTGGCTTTTCTCTTGCCCACTACCAGAGAGAGGCTCACCACTATACAACTTACTTCTCAAAGGGCAACTATCAGCATAAACAGTGCTGGTGAGGAGATTGCAAGCCGGGTAGGATAAGTTCTCAACCAGCAGCCCCGTGGCCTTTCTTGCCTATGCAGGCTTCCTGGCATGGAGAATGGGAGACTGATCACTTCCGTGCAGTAGGTAGTAATGGGATGACTGTTGGGGCCACTGGGAGCTTGTTCAATAAGTTCCCATATTGAAAGCATCTACTACAACAGCTGCCACAGTACAGGCACTAAGCAAATACCTGATGTTCTCTATCTCCTCTCTCCCATTAAGAACATCCCATAATCATTAATTAGAATCTACTGCCTCCTGGGCCTTGTGTTGGTATCTGATATGGACAGGAATAACAGATAATGCCATTTTTAAAATCCAGATTCAATTTTATGCCAGAAAAATATGATATCTATCTATCTATCTACTTACCTATCCATCCATCCATCTATCCATCCATCTCTATCTCTCTCCCTTTCCTTTCTCCTGCTGTTATTCTGAAGTGTCTAAAAAAAGTGTCCAACAATATTGTGAACGTCTACTGTGTTCCTCTATGAAGCAATCTGTCCTCAGACAGGAAACACATTCCCAGTGAGGGTTTTAGCAACAGAAAGACAGGGGAATACAAAAGGAAACTTGGGTGGCGACTTTTGAGCTGTCAATGTTTAAACAGGTCATGAGTTTGAATATTTTCTGTGTAGCTGGTAGTACTGTTTGGGGAGGTTGTAGAACCTCAAGGAGGCAGGCTGTAGCTAGAGGTT
The DNA here is from genome assembly GCA_907164525.1 of Lophiomys imhausi. NCBI lineage: Eukaryota > Metazoa > Chordata > Mammalia > Rodentia > Muridae > Lophiomys > Lophiomys imhausi. The sequence goes on from CAJQZJ010001058.1 coordinate 1,721,888, forward strand.
GTGGGTCTTTGAAAAGTGGCCTTGTGGGTTATTGCCAGGTCCTACCTCCAGCCTGATTTCTCTGTCCCCGGGTCTGCCGAAGCAGCCTCATGCTCCCATTGCTGCAGCTGTGAGCCACCATGACCTCTGCTGTGCCTTCACCATCACAACTGACTGTGCTCTCATGAATTGTGAGCCCCCCTTCCTTTCAGGTATTTTATCATGGTGATAAGAAAAGGAAAGAATACAAACTCCTTTTACTATTGCAGTTCCAGAACTCAGAACCACACCTGAGCTAAAGAATAAATTCAGTAATTTTTGGACATGAATATTTATACACTTGAAGTATCAAAATAGCCTTTTGAGGAGTACAGTGGGATTTGTCATTTTACCCATCTTTACTGGGAATTTAACAGGGGCAAGAGTTTGTGTCCTCATCACCCATGGCCAAAGAACAAGGTAGATTTGTAGATATCTACCTACAAACCTCTTCTACCCTTAAGGGAAGATGGGTATTTAAAGTACCATGTTAGCTAAGAGAAAAACATATACAAAGAAACCCATTTCTTTATTCATCTATGGATCATAATTCTACAAATAGTAGCCAGAGAAGGAATTAATAAGAAATTTAAGCAAGATAGTTTTAGCTATCCTGGATTTTTTATTTTTCCATATGATGCTAAGTATTGCTCATTCAAGGTCTGTTAATAATTGTGTTGAAATCTTGATGAGGATTGCCTTGAATCTGTAGATTGCTTTTGATGGGATGGCCACTTCTACCATGTTAATCGTACCGATCCATGTACATGGGAGATCTTTTCTGTCTTCTGATATCTTCTTTAATTTCTTTCTTCAAAGGCTTGAAATTTTAGTCATTCAGGTGTTTCACTTGCTTAGAGCTACCCCAAAGATATTTTATATTATTTGTGGCTATTGTGAAGGATATTGTTTCCATGATTTCTTTCTCAGTCTTCTTGCCATTTATAAATAGGAGGGCTATTGATTTTTTTTTTTTTTTTTTTTAGTAAATCTTGTATCCAGCCACTTCGCTGAAGGTGTTTATCAGCTGTAGATGTTCTCTGTTAGAATTTTTGGGGATGCTTATGTATGTTATCATATAACCTGTAAATAAAGATACTTTGACTTCTTTCACAAGAAAACCCACAGAATCAATAAATCTGGACTCATAAGGACTCATTGTTACTGAACTAAACTGACAGGCAGGGAACCTGCATGAGTCTAACCTAGGCCCTCTGCATATCTGTGACAGTTGCGTAGCGTGGTGATTTTTGTGGGACTCCTCACAGAAAGCGTGTGTGCAAGGGGGTGGGGCTGTTTCTGATGCTTTTGCCTGCTTTCTGGATCCTTTTTCTCCCACTGGGTTGCATTGTCCAGCCCTAATATGAGGGGAGGTGCCTAGTCTCACTGAAATTTGATATGCCATGTTTGGTTCATATCCCTGGGAGGCCTGCCCTTTTCTGAAGGGAAATGGAGGAGGAGTAGATGGGGAGGAGAGGAGGGAGGAGAAACTTCAGTCAGGAGAAACTTCAGTCAGGATGTAACATATGAAAGAATGAATTAGTAATAATAAATTCACCTCATTCGGGGAAAAAAAAACCTGAAGTAAAAAAATAGAAGACATTTAAGCAATGGGTCGCTGGATGAATGAATGAATGAATGAATGAGGCAGTGAAAGGGCCAAGGAAAGGTTACTTCGTGCAAGGAACTGAAGAAGCCCATGGATGTGTTCTGTCTTGAAAGAGAAAAAAATGTACTCATCACAGAAGAAAAAGGGTGGGTATTGGCAGAGAAAAAATAGAACAGCAAGCCAGATAGAAGAACAGAAAATACTTGAAGTTTCAGAAATCTAGTTACAGATACAAAAGCAAGACAAAGAAGACTAAAAACAAATAAGGCTGGGAAGTTAGACAGAGCCAGAGTGCCTGGGCCATAGGATCTCCTTAGAGTAGCCAATGCTTAGCATGTGGCAGGCCTTAATTAATGCAAAGCAGCGATGCTGTGGTGGAAACCTGTTCTCCATAGCACACAGGAAGCCAGTTGTCTGCATGCAGAAGCAATTACAAGCACTCTGAATGCTGGGGTCTGAACCACACAAGCACATCAAATGCTTGTCCAAAAAGGTCATCCAGCCAAAGGCTCTGATGAGTCCTGGCTTAGGCTAAATCAGATCCCCCAAATCATCCCCACTAGATTCAGAGACAGGAAGGTCAGAAATGGCCCTGCTTCACATCTTGAAGCATTTTAACCATGTGGAACACTTTAGAAGAAGAAGGGAAAAAGAAAAGAAAAAAAATCTTCTTCAGAAATAATTCCAAATAATTAAATGTTAAATCTTCACAAAGGGAGCTGGGGGTTATTTCTGCCTCTGCCTCCTCCTAACGATCTGGACAGCAGTTCATGTCAAGGAAGAGCAGATCAGGCTATGGGTGAGTTTTTCTGTTCCAATCTCCCCCAGTCCCTGTTTTCCCCTCTGCATACCTTTGTCGATTTCGCTTGAAATGTTCCAGGATGAGGTAGGTACTAGCTCAGCGCTGACTGACAACTCTGTTTCTGGAACGAGAAAAGGGGAGGGGCAGGAAACAGGACATTATTTAATAAGGTCACTTGCAGGCTGGTAGACGGATTACATCCTAAGGGGTTTCCTTCAGAGAGAGACTGTCACGGTACTATGGCTTAGTATAAGGGGGGGCAGCTCCAGTGGCCAGCAGAGGTTCTCCAAGCCAGTCAAACTGAAGGCCAGACTTGTCCTTTACACTTTCCTCCTGAGGGTTAAAATGGAAATAACTATAGTAACAGAAAACCATACTGACAGAGACGACCACATCTTAACAAACTAACCTTGCCAAGAAGACCAGCCTTGCACTAATGCATTCTAAAGTCTTATCAGAGAGAGAAAAAAGAGCAGTGTTGTCCTGGCTGCTGCTTTCATTCACTGAGTTTACGATTCTGTGACAGAGTCTCCACCCTGGCTCTTTAAGTCAGGACAAACGAAAACTACGTATTTGAACGTGCAGAGTCATTTGCAGTGACTACACTTAAACAGTCATTTTCAAAGCCACCATAATTTAAATCAAATATGCAAATCAACAATCTAAAGGACATAACGTACTATGAAGATTTGAAACCTTTTCAACAATAGACTGTGCTATACATAGGATGGTTTTGTTGTTCTCTCAGAAGAGTCCAAGCCATGACATCGTTTTACTAGCATATGTTAAAGAGGACTGTTGTAACATCTCCTTGGGCTATGTACAAACAGCACATACAATATTACAGAACATTTGTGCTGGGCAGGATCTGAGGGGACCAAGGTCATCAGGTAAAGCACATATGATGTCACCCCATTTATAATCCCATGCAAACATGAATCTATTATGATTCTCTTTGCCTATTAAATATGGCATCTCTGGTACAGTCTTTTCAAGATAGTGCATTTTAAGTAGCCACTAAAAACAGACTTGAATTGGAAAGCAAGCTGAACTTTAATAAGTAGGAGACCTGACATTAAACCGTAGTGCCTGGTTCTACTCACAAGCCTCCCAGTGGCCTGGGCTGCCTAGTTCTCTACGAAACCCACATTGTCTCTGACTTCACCTTTGCAGAAAAAAAAAGCATTTTCTATATTTCCTTATTTACTGTGGGGCATCCATCCAATGGCTAGATATGGCATATGTCCCTGTCGTTTTACCAGGTACTAATGTCTGCCCACAGAAATCTTGTGAAAGTCACTTCCAGCCTGTCTACTCATCATACACTGCAGAAGCACATGGACTATTTGTCAGGATTGCTTCTCTGTATTAGAGCAGGTAGAAGGAAAGCAGACACACACTACACACCCTACCCATGTCCCAAGTCTGCTTCTTCACCCTGAGACAAAATCAGCATAGGTTCTTTAAGACAGCTGTTCTTAACCGGTGGGTCACAACCCTTTTGCGGGTCAAATGACCCTTTCACAGGGGTCACATATCAGAAATCCTGCATATCCAATATTTATATTAAGTTTCATAGCAGCAGCAAAATTACAGTTATGGAGTAGTAATGAAATAATTTTATGTTTGCAGGTCACTGCAACACGAGGAACTGTGTTAAAGGATCACAGCATTAGGAAGATTGAGAATCACTGCTTTAAAAAGAACTGAAATCAAATGGGCAGTGTATCAAACAGTATGTTCCACACTGATTAGTTTGTTTCTGGCTTCATGGCAAGTGGGCAAAGACAGAGTGAAAAGAAAGGAAGCATTCTGGGAAATACTTGCTTGGAAATTGGTCTTATCTCTCTCCCGAGGCTCCACTTCCCCTCCCTCTGAATGCTGCAGACACCTGGAGGTCTAATAGCATCAACACACTTCACTCTTGATTACTGTCATCATGTAACTTTTTATTCCATGTTCTTCCCCTAGAAGGTGCCTCCTGGACACACTTCCTTTATCCCCATCCTTCTGTGCATTATTCATGGTGTTATTCCTCTCCCTTCCTGCTCTGTTCAGCCTAAATACAGAGCCATTTCATATTATCATCGTAAGAGTCTATTATGTAGTAAGGCCACTGGTCATTAAAAAAAAAAAAAAAGTGAGTGATTCAAGAAAGCAGCCCTTAACACTGTTGTTCCAGCACTGCCTAAGAAGTGATTCTTGAGTTTTGCTAAACAGATGAAACCTTGGTTAAGTCCTGTACACAAGGGATGGAGCTAAAATGCACTGAGTGTTCCCTAAAGCCACAGTACATATAGTAGCAGTTTGAAGAATGAATAATCAGAAGGAATAAAAAGACTTTCTTTCTAGAGTTTAATGCCTCTAAGTTCACTTGTTCACTGATCCAATGCCTATCCATCCATCTATCCATTCAACAAATATTTACAGTGCTCTGTCTCCCAGACGAGCTCAGCAGTAGTGAGGAAACTCAAGGTAGAGCTTGCTTCCCTGTTGAGGAAGATCTTTTTTTTTTTTAAATACTTTATTTTTTTTTCTTCAAGTTACATCTCAGTCACAAACCCTTCCCTATTCCCCCTTCCTATCCCGCCCTTCCACCCTCTTTCCCCCAGAAGTTTCCCCTTTCAGTCCAACAGATGGTTCCTTCTCTTATAACAGTAAATACTATACAAAACAACAGATATAAATATGCCACATTTATGAGAGTTAAATGGCCCAGTATACCTTCCCAATGTCCAGTTTATACATATTTGGCCCCTGACTTTAACATTCTACTATCTAACCATCTCCATGAGTTTAAAGGTCTATATCTGACTCAACATTCATACTAACTTGCAACACATTTTTAAGAGTATCTTCTTAGATCTATAACACCCTCTTGATTCCTAAACAACTCAAAATTTAACTATGAGACTCTAGCTGTCTATTCTTCAAGCACCTCAGAGACCTGAGAGGGATAAATATATCTGCTTATATAGGAAGTGCAGGGCCTGCAGCTTCCAAAACTAAGAAATGACATACCAGTGACTGCCTGGACAGTTCCCATTTTCTCTCCATACATTCCTGCATCAGTCTTCAGCCTTTGGGTCCTGTTTCTCTGACAGACATTTGTTGTAGAGCAGGGATTATGAAGGACTTACCTACACTGTCTTGGCAGAGCTAGGCTGTCGACTTCCCTGCTACCAAGTTTTGTCCTTTTTGGACAGCAGTCTGTCTGCAGTTGGAGCAAGGGGTTTTTTCATGCCAAGAGATAGGCTTGCCACTAATTCAACCATCTCACACTGGAGATTCTTCGATGCTTATCTTCTACTTGGAGTAGAATAGGGGGTGCTGTCAGGAGCTGATATGTCTTGATATCAAAAAAAAAAGAAAATCTTAATTTAAGATAAAATCTTTGAATGCCATATTCTGCAGATCTCTTGGGGTGTTTGAAGATGCCCTATCCATCTCTTGTATTTAGATAAGCAAATGTTGCTTGTCTCTTAACAACTTGATTACTGGGTAGTTTAGAGAATATCTGTGATAGACTGTCATAGTAGCTAACAAAGTAACATGTTTGCATGACTAGGAGTTTGTTTTACTTAACTATCCTAGACAGTTTTAGACGGTTGGTATCAAGAGGCCAGAGCTTCACATTTTATTTTTAAGTATCTCTAGGTATGATACCATTAGGAAGTGTTACCTTTAATTTTGTATCAATATACAAAGATCTATTCAATTGTGGTTAAATATACTCTTAATTATGTATCAATATACAAAGATCAATGCTTATGTAGCCCAATACAATCTTAATATTACGTCCATATACAAGGGTCAATATCATTGTGGCCAAATATAATCTTAATTTTGTATCAATATACAAAGATCAATACCGATGTAATCCAATACAATCTTATTTTTGCACAATAAACAATGGTCAATACCACTTTAGCCACACAATGGAAGAAGGACAACATCTTCAACAAATGGTGCTGGTTCAACTGGATGTCCACTTGCAAAAGAATGAAATTAGACCCATACCTATCACCTTGTACCAAACTTAAATCCAAGTGGATCAAAGACCTTAACATAAAGCCGGCCACACTAAATATACTAGTAGAAAAAGTAGGAGAAACCCTCGAACTCATTGGCACAGGTGACAACTTCCTGAACAGAACACCAACAGCTCAGGACCTGAGATCAACAATCATAAATGGGACCTCATGAAACTGATAAGCTTCTGTAAGGCAAAGGACACTGTCATTCGAACAAAACGGTAGCCTACAGACTGGGAGAAAATCTTCACCAACCCCACATCTGATAGAGGGCTATTATCTAAAATCTACAAAGAACTCAAGAAACTAAATGCCGAGGAAGATCTTATAGGCTGATTTCAGTGCTGAGAGGTTAGGCTCAGGGATTTCTCTCCTTTTCTTTATCCTTCTTTCTCTCTTATATAGGGGGAGAAAGACATTAAAAGAAAAAAGAGGGAGAATATGGATATATAATATAGAATTGATAAGATAAAAGACAGATTATTGAATCTACTCCTATAGATCCTTGTTATTAATAAAAAAATTAGGTTATAGACATATGAGAATGATAGGAAAAAAAGGTAGATTATTGAATCTACTCCTATAGATCTTTGTATATTGACACAAAATTAAGGCTATATTTTGATTAGGTATTATACCTATGTAATTATTAAAATTGCAATGTGAAGTTCTAGTCCTTTTGACAGCCAACTATCACAAACTGTTTAGGATAATGAAGAAATGCAAGTTGATAGTCATTCAAACTCGTGATTTTATTAGGATAATTAAGTTAGTTAATCTCACTTCCCAGAACTCAGGGTCTGGGTTAGACACAGAAAAATAAAAAATTTAAACAGAATGAAATAATTCCGTGAGGGGCTGTGAAAGGGAAGGGTGAGCAGAAAGCCAGAGGAACTAGTCTGGACCCAAAATGCTGCTGTTAAGGCTCCTGTGGTTTATGGCAGGTCCAATGAATAGCAAGGTCTGCCCTCCATCTTCTGATGTTCTCTCTAAAGGTTTTCTAGGAAGGAACAATTGTGAAGACCAGGTGAAACTATTACCCTCCCTCAGAGACTCTTGTTGCCAGAGGAAGGGCAGTTTTCAGTGGCATATCTGCCCTGAGCACAGACCCATCTTTACTTGTACAACTTGGGCACTTCAGAGAGCCTTCTGCTGGAAACAGGGAGTCTTTCCCAGGTTATCTAACCTTGGTGGATTTTCACCCAGCATGGAGTTATTTGTGCTTTTTGTCTCCCTAGTGACATCAGCACCTGCTGGAGTTGGGAGGTTGACCTATCACATTAACACTTGTGCAGCAGGTTCTCAGCTTTCATTACCGTTTACCTTTTAATTTATCCTTGGTCACTAAGAGACACAAAAATCATTGCTCATTCAGCACAGTTCTATGGAAGGTTTGAAGATTTCTGCTCTAGTCTGCCTGTGTGAAGAAAAGTGACAAAATGTAATACAGAAAGTGGGACTTCTTGAGGAAGAGGTGCTGGGGTCTTACCACGGGGACTTGAGTTGGTGGGCTAGCATTCTGCCATGGAGCCACAACTGATAAAACTTTTTGTTGTGGCTGGTTTTGGAGATGGGCATTGCTAGGTAGAACAGGATGATCTTGAAGTCACTATCTTCCTACCTCAGCTTCCCAAGTACTAAGATTACATATGCTAAACTTATAAACACATGTGTAGTATGCATGAATGTATATTGGTAGATTTGTATGTTATGTGGGTTCAAGTATGGGGGGTGAAAATGTGTACAAATATATGCACATGGATGTGAAAGTCAGAGTACGACATTGGCAGCCTCCTTAGGAACTGTCCACGTTACTTACTGAAGCAGGGTCTCTTGCCTAACACAGAGCTGGCTGACTCTTCTCACCTAGCTGGTCAGTTTCCTCAGAGTCTCTAGTTTCCTCCTAAGAGCTGGGATTACAAATGGGACACCATGCCGGCACAGCTTTTTCACATGGCTTCTAGGGATCCAAATTGTAGTCCTCACACTTTCCTGATAAGCACTTTATCCACCGAGCCATTTCCCTAGCCCCAAATAGTATATCTAGATGCATAAAATCCTATCTCTGTGAACAAATGTGAAAACTGCAAATTAATTAATTAATGTAGTTATTAGTAAGTATTAACTGTAATATTAATATTAGGCTGGCAGAGTGGCCGATTGGAGTAGCCGGCGGCTTGGCAGAAGAGCAGTTGGCCTGGCCTGAGTGCCTTCACCAGTTGCCTAACTTATCCTGGAGAAAGAGCCCCGGGACCAAAGGTGGCCTACAACACTTATAACCTAAACTCTGTTAATTAATATAAGTTGTTATATTAGGCCAGTAGAATTACCGGCAGCTTGGCGGGAGATTCGCCTGGGCTCAAGGGGAGTCTGGGAATCCAACAGCCCGGGACTGCTTGGACTGAGGGCTTATAAGCCGCCGCAGTCTTTTCCCCAATAATTAAACACACCAAGACCTTTTAATATTTTAACGCTTAGCCCTTAGCTGGGCAGACTCTCAATTAGCTACTCTAAGTTAACCCCAAACCAACATGTGCCTGTGAGTACCTTCCAGACTTCTCCAGACATCTGTCTCCTTCTGTCTCTCCTGGTGGAAAGGGGAGAGCGTCTCTGTGTGTGCAGAATTCCTGCTGATCTGAGGAAGTCCCGCCTTCCTATACTCTTTCTGCCCAGCTAATTGGCCATAAGCGACTTTTATTAACCAATCAAGAGAATGCCTCAGAAGGGGCGGTAACCAGATCTCAGCATTGAATTCAATGTATCAGAAACAATATTAGACCTTCCCTCAACACAAATGTAATTGTGACATCAATAAAATCTTTCTCATGTTGGAGTGCCAAACAGAACAGTTCTGTTTCATGGAACTTAACTCAAAAACAGAACCACCATGCAATTCAATAGAAACAAAGCAAACCAAAACAAAATAACAATGGCAAATCAGTGATGTTCAGTTTACGGCTAAAAACAGAAAACCAAAAATGGAAGTGCCTAACCTTTCTATTCACGTGTGTCACTTGCATTAGAGTGTTCTCTCCCTTTCATTCTAATTAGACTACAGATACCCTGGGAGCAAGGATCAGGACTCAGGCATCCCCTGTGCCTCCCCTGACTTCAGACAGCTCAAGGTGATGCCAATGTGAGCTGAGTGCAGCAGGAGGCAAGGGCTTGGCCTCTGAGTTGGACATGTTCAAATTCTGGCTCTGCCACAAACCTGGTCTATGACCCAGGACAGAGTTGCTTCACATCCTCAGTGCCTCACTTGTTAAATGAGCCTAATTGTCGTGATCACAGGCTGTTCTTGGGATTATCTGGGGATGAGTCAGATGAGTGAGCTGTTAGCAAAGGAGCTCTGATGACTGTAGATAAAGACTTTTACTAACCACAGACACCACTCAAGGGTGTTCAACTCAGCAACTCCCCCTCCCCCCCAACCCAGCTGGGTAGTGTGTCAACCCACAGAGATTCTTGAACTGAGCTTTCTCAACTCACTGAGTGAGTTGAATCTCACTGGGTGAGTCTGGCCTATTTCATAGCCCAACACCGGTCATTTACAAACCACTCAGGTGACAAGTTCAAACGCTGATGTGTCTCTTAAGTGAATAAATAACAAATGGAACAAATGAATAGAGAACTTTGAAGTGATTTAAAAAATCTGAGGAAAGGGGGATTTCAGTTTCTTTGGGGTGCACCTTCAATACTGAGATGGCTTTGTGGTTATTAACCGAGAAACAAGCAGGTGCTTCTAGATAGTATTTCAGGGCCAAAGATTATTTTCAATTTGAATTCCTCCCCCCACATTTGGCCATTAGTTTTGACACATAGATTTTAGGCTGACCATATAAGGAGCAAAGCAAAACTGTCTTAACCATCTTCTAAGTTACACTGGCTCTCAATGCTGGGAACATGGAGCCTTTTGTTGGACAGGCAAATTGGGCACACCCTAGAAACAAGCTGTAGTCTGACTTGAGGCACAGAAAGAGAGAAACAAACCCCCTTTCAGCTTTGATTGCCAGCCACTTGAAGTACTTCCAAAGAGAAGCCCACTTTGGATGCAATTGAGACAGCTATTAAGATTCCAAACACCTTCTAGTAAGACAAGTACCTTGTATTTTGGTCACACTTTTCCCTTCAGGAAAGTCAGTACACAGAACAGGCATAATTAACTCATGACTCCATATGGGAAGGCCCAAGGCCCAAGATTATCAAAGTCTGATTAGATTTGAAGAAACCCAGACTCAGGCAGAAAGCTTGCCTAAGGTCCCCTGACATGTCATCAGCTGTCAGTGGAACACACCCATGACCTCCTGTTCCCCAGCTCTGCCTCAGCCTGGCTGCTTAGAACATTGGTAGTAAGCTCCTTTGTCACTTTTAGAATTGAGGGGTTTTGTTTGTTTGGTTGGTTTTTGTTTGTTTCTCCTAAACTCCATACTGTTAATTAAACTCTTTGAACTTTCCAAAGGGTGGTGGTAGGAGTAGAAGAATTTTCAGGGGAAAAAATAGTATAAAAAATTGAAGTTTGTCTTTTCTTGCTGCCCCAGAAAATCACATTTAAGATAATGGGATTGGGGACTCCCAGGATTAGTGCAAATTATTTTAATCCAAGAGGTAAATTCAAGAAGGTGGCTATCACCCTGCAGGATGTAATGGTCCTCTAGGCACACCAGCCTGGGCACACAACATCAAGATAGCTTGGAATTTTCAAAGACCTAATTTGTCTCAGATTGATCCAGTTTATGTGTTTCGTCTGTCTGGACTGGGTTTCCTGTGCTGTGTCTTTATTGATAGCCTGGGGAGATCAATAATGGGAATTAAACACAGGGAAACATGAAGTAGAGCCCAAACTGAGGCCAGAATCCCTCCCAGGTCTCCTTTGAATCTCATAGTTTTTGTCTCCTGCTCCCTTAAAATATTTTGCACCTTGCAAGGTGACCTGAAGGTTTTTGAGTGCTCTATTTGTCACCAAGGTTGTGTGTGTGTTGGAGACTGGGGATGGAGTTTTATGTTATTCTCAGGATCTGCCATTGTGGAACTCACTCACTAGCCAGCAAATGTGTCCTGAAAGCCACACATGTCTGGTCAGCCTCTGTGAGACATTCCAGACCAGCAGAGACTTTATTTCTCTGAGGTAGTGTGGCTGACTGTAATATTGACCTTAGGCAAAGTCTGTGCCCAAGTCTGGGTTTCTTCATGTCCAGCCAGGATACAATTGCATTGTTTTTACATTTTGGCTGGTGGTTTCCAAGGGATTTGAATCCAGCCTGGTGGGAAAGTCATACTGGAGCAAGTTGCTTCATTAACAGCTGCAGGAACTTGAGAAGGGCCTTTGTCAAGGGGCAACTGAGGCAGAAACCAGGATGGATATTACTTTCAAAGACCTGTCCCTAGTGACTATTTCTTCCAGCCAAACCCTCCTACTAAAGGCTCCAGAATCCTCAAAAAATGGGGATACAAGCTGGGGAAGAATAGTTCAAAACATGAGGTGGTACAAGAGATTTCAGATGAAAGCCATAACTATTATCTTGGGTCTTGCTAAGTGATAAATTAACATTTACTCTGAGTGCTGGCTTTCTTGAGAGGGAAGAGAACTACGGACATCCAGGACTCCTAGCTTCTCCCTCCCTGGACCCACATGTTTTTGAGCCATCTTCAGTCGAATAACGGAGTCTATTTCTGCGCCACCAGCTCTAGGTTGCCTGTGACTTGTGTTAACTGAGACTTTATGGAGGTCACCCTGGCTCTGTGAGAATCAGAGAATCATGCAGCCCTGGACTCATGAGCTTGTTGTTTGAAGTCACTAACTTTGGGATAGCTTGTTGCATGAATTAGTTATGGGCATCAACCGCTTACAGATAAGAAAGATGAGACTCGGCAAGCTTAGAAAATAGTCTAAAGCTAGAAACCCTGAAAATAGGTGAGCACATTGAGAAGGGAGGGATTAGAACCCAGTTTTCAACTGTGTCGCTTATGGCATGCGAGTTACAGCATATACTTTAATAGTGTTATCATGTTTGTTATTTAGTTTTCATGTTTCAGATGTAATACTATTTTTCTTCAACATCATAGGTCTTAATAAAATATTTGTGATCACACACACACACACACACACACACACACACACACACAAGCACAAACACACACGAGCCTGGTTATTACAGTTCTAAAACTCTCGATCTTAATCTTTCCTCTTTAAGAGAAACAAACAAAAAAGATCAGGCTTCAGATGTCCGTGTATACTCTGAGGTAAGTTTGAGGTTCTAAAGAAAAAACCTGAGGGAAGCATCTCTGCCAATGCTATAAAGTGCTATGGGGAACATCACAGGACAACGAGTCGCCCCAGTCTGGGAGGACCATATGTTGTGAGCTCCTGTGGTCATAGCTGAGAGAAGCAAATGGATTCTCTTTCAAATAGTGATGTGGGAAGAAGGACCTCCCCACGTGGACAAATACAGAGCTCAGTCAACAGCAATGTCTAGTCAGACTTGGTAGAATGGCCATTGCCCTGTTCAGCAGGCTTTATATCATACCTTCATGAGATGAAAGATGATTTTCCATGTAATTAATGTTTGACTCTTCATTTCCATTGGCTATCAATCTGCCCAGGCTTTTTTTGGATCTAACAAAAAGCAAATGAATATTTGCACTGAAAATGAAAGAAGTTAGTTGTACTTGTGGCCTTTATGCATGCTAGGTCTGGGGCTGCAGGCTTTGGAACTTTTAACAAACATGTAAGGACACACTTCAGATGTGCCAAAGATGTGTGGGAAAAGGTAGGGCTTTTCCTGCCTGCGAGTTGTCACAAGCAGCATTTCAGGGGCCTTGTTAGTCAACACCAATGAGCAGGAATGGCCAAAGCCACTGTGTGTGTGTGTGATGGATGAGGAGGCCTGTCTGCTCATGTGTGTCACCTACAGGGTGGGCATCTATATTCTCTCTTTTTAAAAACATTTATTTATATCTTCAAGTTACATCCCATGCAGATAAGAGTGTGACTTTAACAGTTCCTGCTAAACAGCTCCTGACAGTGTATGTCCTCCCTTTCTGGAACGTGCTTACCTATTTTCAGTGAGGGATGACCAGGGTTTTGGAGACATTTCCTGTGAGTGGCAGAACCCCTTAGGGGTATCTCTATCTGTCCCTCACTTCACAGCCAGAGTTCCACTGGGAGCACCCCACTTACACAGACCTTTCCCCACAAGACCTATAGCCTCTCTTCACCTTTCCTGCCTTGCTGCCATCGAGTAGGTATACATTCAGCATGTGGGAGAAACTAAGTTTGACACAGTATCCAAACACCATGAAAAGAAAGGTGGTAAACTAGAGGCCATTGAAGAGACACTACAAGACAAAACAAAACCCTAGCATGACACAAGGTAAAATAAGGAGAAAAACATTCTTGCAGCTCAAAAGGCAGAGGGCTAGCTGTAAGAGCACAGAACACAGGAGTTTTTACACAGCAACATGCCGGGAGGAATCAGAGGGCACAGTGGACAAATGGGCGAAGTGAATGAGCTGGGAAACTGTAAGTAAGGGGAGGCAATGGTTTGGAAGAAATCAGAGGGAGCAACAGACAAGTGGGCAATGGGAATGAGCTACCAGTCTGCAGGTAAGGAGATGCAATGGTCTTAGACAAGCAGAAACATACTGCGTTCATTGATAAAAACATTAGAACTCCCATATGAGGGGCTAGAGAGATGGCTCAGTGGTTAAGAATGCTTGTTAATCTGTCTGAGTACAGGAGTCCAAATTTGCAACACCTACATCTTGAGCTCACAACCACTTAACTCTAGGTCTTGGAGATCAGAAGCCCTCATCTGGCTTCTGCAAGAACATGTACATATGTGTGCAGATAGGAGCACAAACATCCACAGAAAATAATTTATTTTAATCTTTAAACTTCAATAGGATGTTGTATTCTCCAAGTCAGATTGGAAATACAAAAACATCTTTCCCACCCCCAGCAGCTCCCTCTTTTAGTGCAATAAAAGGTTCTTTTTCTTGTAACAATAAAGACAATGGATGATGCACTGCTCTGAGAAGGCTATGAAGAAATAGCCACTGCTCTATGGAAGGAGCATAATCTAGCTGGACATAGCGATTTCTGTGGAAATTAACTTAAAAGCAGCACTGCTGTGGGAGCAGCGGCTTCTCTTCCAGGTGTGCGGTCCTGCAGGTGACACTAGTACAGGACTGCAGGAAGTTGTCTGGAAGAGAAAGACTGGAAACCACCTGGCTCTCCTACAGTAGGACCTACTGAATAGATTATGGCTAGCCAAATGTCTCAACACAGACAAGGGCTGTCTGCATATACTGGTGTGAAATAATCACAAAATATACCATTAGGTTAAAAATGAAAAGCATGTCTAGAAAAAATTAATTATAAAACCAAGCTGTGTATGGCTATGCTATTGAGTTCTATACACATGCATGTAACATGCATCTATATTCTCTCTTTTTAAAAACATTTATTTATATCTTCAAGTTACATCTCAATCATAGTCCCCTCCTCCCCCTCTTGGTCCCACCCTCCTACCCTCTTCCCCTTCACCCTCTTATCTGCTTTTTTTTAAAAAAAATTTAAGCTGTATATTTCCTACCCCCAACAACTGCCCCTTTTAGTCCAATAAAAGGTTCTTTTTCTTGTAACAATAAATGTAATACAAAACAATAAGAATAATTAGGACATAATTATGAAAATTATAAGATATAACATACACTCCCAATGTCTAATCCATACATATTTGGCAACTGATATTGATATTCTATTATCTATCTATTTTGATGAGTTTGAAGTTCTATACCTAACTCATTTTCCATCCTAACTTGCCCATCTACATTCTTACACATATAGATCTACATCTTCATGGAATGGCTATAAAGGGAGATATCCAAAAATTAGGAGCAATGCCTACAGCTGAGAAGGGGGCAATTAATAGGCCAGGTAAATGAAGGAGGTTTAGTTTTCATTCTATGTCCTTTTAAGTTTGTAAAATGTCATATACTTTATACGTGCAAATTGGGGAGACAATAAAAGTATTTCTCAGTGTCTCTGTGCCAGTGTGTTGAAGGACTCCAGAGAACACCTCACCAGAGCATGTATGAAGGAAACAGAAGGAGCCAACAAAGGTTGGCATGGGACGTTAACTCCTGCATTGAATTCTGAAGGATAAGCAGATTGCACAGACTGACACGAGGTCCCCCTCACCAGAAGGCTGAGCAGATTGGGAGAAGTACTGGGTGCTTGCTTGGTTTCTGAGTTTGAATCTTCCCATGCCATATTTGGTAATCTTGACATGGGATAGGTGAGAAGTGCAGGCCCCACTCTAATGGCTCACAGATATAAGGAGCAGGCATGATGTAATGTGCAAGGGGATGAGGAAGGAGAAGAAAAGGCAATGATGTCAGCAAACAAGTTAGCAGAGCATCCATATTAATACATTTTCTATATATACTTAGCTTGTGAAGCAAAACTCTAATTTCTACATTAGTGACGACAAAACCAGAGAGCTCCAGCAAATGTCACTGAGACCTAACTCACAGATCTTTCCCTATACTATGAGGCTTTTGGTGATATTCTCCCAACGTAAAATCTTCTCTTGGGGGGCACTTGTGTGGCTCATCTCTGTCAACACAAATCCCCGGACACAGAGATGCATGTTATAGTCAATCCAATACATGATGTCTGCTTTACTCTGTCCATTACACGTATGTATTATAAATAGGATGTATGCTTTTTTTCTTTCTTTTAAGTTTGCAAAACAGACAGAAAAAAGAAACCCCCGCAATATTTTATCAAAAGTATTCTCTCTGCAAGTTATAATGTGAAAGTGTAAGCCAGGAAACTTGGCCACACCTAACGAACATTGCCACTTTTTCTCACTTCTTATTGTCATATTGTGTTTTCAACATTGAAGTGGAAAGTGTGAGGGGTGCAGTTAGCCTAGCAAAAGAGGCAAGGTAGGCAAGGGGGTCATAATCTGTCCTGACAGCCCTGCTGAGCTGTTGAAATGGCTTCCCAGATACCTTTGAAAGTTAATAGCAACCTTCTTTGTGGAAAACACACTCCTACACATTACTCTCCACCCAAAAGAGACTCAAGTTATTCAGTCCTGATGTTTTCCAGTTTCCCCCAAAGCCAGATCTAAAGCTATGAGTCCATGAAGGTGAACCAGCCTCCGACAGAGCAGACCATGGAGGCCCTCGGTGAAGACCTGCCTGGTACTTTGCCAGGTAATTTGCTGGTTTAATGCACAACCAGACACAGTAGTTTTGTCTTTTGAGGTTACCACTACTTATAGTCAACCATGATCTGAAAATACTAAATGGAAAATTCTAAAAGCGAACGATTGGTCAGTTTTTAACTGCACACCAAACTTATTAGTGTGAAGAGAGATTTCTCACCCCTTCCGCCTTGGTTGCTAAGAGTATCTATGCTGTCTCCAGATGACCAGTTATTTGGTCACAGTGGACACCATGATTATCAGACCGAGTATTGCATTTCAAAACTTGTGCTCAAGCCACCCTATGGCACTGGCATGTAAAGATTATGCAACAAGGTGGACATCATTAAACTCACTTCATCTCATTGAGTCATGGAGTGTAACCTCCATGATCTGGGGGAACTCTTGTAATGTCTGTGTGGGATATGCATCCCAAAGACTTCGTTCCATATACACATGTGGAAGATGGGTGAATTAGTTACCACTCTGCCTTGACTTTGCCAAGTAAGGCCTGAATGTCAGCATTCTGCATGTCCAATAGCTCAAATGGCTGTGAATCTTAGGCAAATATTGTTCTTGGTGGTTAAGTTAAAAAAGCCTACCTCATAAAGGCTGTCCACATCCACTGTAAGGGAATCCAACAGACCCTTACAGGAAAAAAATGAAAAAGGCCTTTATTTTGTTTTTCACCTGTCTCTCAACTCCAACAGTGCTTTGTATAAAAGGATTCCGAGAACTCCATGAAAATGCCAAGAAAGCAAGCCCTTCCTTCATTTCTCTTTTGTTTTTAAAGTCAGGAAGATAATCTGGCTTTTTCCTTTCCCTCTGTCAACATGTGATGAGCTTGGGAGGGTAGCAGACAAGGAAGTATATTTTCAAACACATAGCAGAGGAGAGGGGAGACAGGGTCGCTGGAACACTTCATCGTTGACAAAATTACAACTTCCCTCCTCGGGGAAAAAAAGGTTGGAGATTTTTGTTTTTAAGAGTAGAAAGGTTCATAGTAAAATTGAAACATTTCATGGATGTCAAAGAGCTCATAAAGAAAAGACGTTTAGGTAAGTTAGACATGTAGCTGAAAGCAAGCTGAAGTCTTGGGAGCTTTTAGGACTAACTCTGGTATTTTCAAGGTGCTGAATTTACCCTCCTGAGGGCAAATGTTGAAACTGGCAATTTCACTTGGCATTGGTGAATCAATGAATTACAGGACAAGGTGGGGTAGAATGAGATTCTCTCTGGACTTTCATGTCTGAAGACTCAAAGTTCAAAGTGCTCCTTAAAGTTGTAGCCAAAATAGCCTCACACCCAGCCTTTTCTTCCTGGACAAGTCTCCAGGTGTTTATTAACAATGGAAAAGGCTCAGACAGTGCCTTCTACAGGTCCTGGGACAGTTCTGTGTCAACACTACAATAACATTTTATTTCCAAAGAACACTCCTGTGTCCACTTGGTACCAGTGGATATGAGGAGGGTCCACAGGAGCAGGTAGTCTTAAACCCACTTATTGAGATGACAAAAGATAGCAAACAAAATCAGAAATGCTACAAGTTAAATAAAGGCTAGTATGAGAGTCACGAGGGATCTGAGCTATGAGGGAAGAGAGAAGTTGGAAAGAGACAGGGGCATGATAAAAAGTCTGTTAAAAAGTCTCACTAGCATTCACATATCTGTTCTTTCCCGTTGATATCTCTCATATGGAAGAATACCAAAAGAATAGAGACAACAGGATATCTGGTTACTCAATCTCATGGCCAATTACAATCCAGAATGGTTGATGCCATGAAGCGATCTAGATCCTGTCATTTCATGAAGTACTGAGGAGACACATTAACAGCTCAACCAGCAACGGTGCTTGCCTAGCATCCATAGGTCTGATCGCTGGAACAGGATACACTGGGTATGATGGTACATGCCTGCATTTCTAGCACTTGGGGAAAAGGTAGGAGGATCATGAGTGCAAGTCATCATCAGCTATATAGAGTTCCAGGCCACCCTGGGATACACAAGAGCCTGTCAAAACAAACAAACAAACAAAAACAAAAACAAGAAACCACACATTGACCAAAACAGCAAATGACTGAGGGCTAATGTCAGGCAGATGACTTATGTGAGGAGCTGCTATTTATTTTTGACACAGAAAAGTCCAAAACTGAGACTAATGAATTGAAGATGACCACTATCTATTATAGAAGTTACACCAAGGCAGGTTTTAAAAATTATTATTATTTCTATTACTATTTTTTACTTGTGTGGGTATGTGTGATGTACCGGGGTGAGGGATTTGCCATCCTGTGTATGTGGAGGTCAAAGGATAGCTTTGCAGAGTCCGTTCTCACCTTCCATATTTACTGTGGGTCCTGGGGATCAAACTCAGGTCATTAGACATGTATCATTGAGAGGCCAGCACCTTTCCCCACTCAGTCATCTCATTGGCCCCATAGATTTTAATTCAACTTGAAGAAGACTAGCCAATAACTAAGAGTGTCCCTAAATAATAGATCAAGTGACCCCCAGAATTCCAAAACTGTCACCGAGAGCCTACTGTTTTGAGACACAAATAAAGCATCTTACACTAGCTTTAATTTTCATTTTTTTTAATTATATGCTATCCTCTTTGCTACTCAAGAGTTTACATAAAACAGACAAAAAATTCATATACTTAGAAAGATAAAATATTTGACTTGAATTCAAATGACTAATATGAAGTTCACTGGATAAAGAAGCTAGGTATAATTGCTATAGTATGGTGTTATGTGGCCTTAAAAATGAAATAGGAGCAGGGCGGTGGTGGCGCACGCCTTTAATCCCAGCACTTGGGAGGCAGAGGCAGGTGGATCTTTGTGAGTTCGAGGCCATCCTGGTCTACAAAGTGAGTCCAGGACAGCCAGGGCTACACAGAGAAACCCTGTCTCAAAAAAACCAAAAAAAAAAAAAAAAAATGAAATGGGACTCTAGAGTATGATCCAACAAGAATGAACCATAAGGACAGCACACTGTCTACAATAAGCCGGTCACTCACAGAAGGACAAATACTGTACGACTCAATTATCTGAGGAACACAGACAAATTCATTACATCAACAAGCGGAGAAGAGGCTGGGCGGAAGGCTCAGTGGTTAAGAGCACTTGCTGCTGCTCTTCCAGAGGACTGGAGTTTGGTTCCCAGTTCCCACTCACAACTACTCCAGGTCTAGGAGATAGGATGCTCTCTTCCAGTCTCTGCAGGAACTTCCCACCCCCAAATAAGGCAAACACATAGACACAAATATATGCATGAGTAAAAATAATTGTGTTTAAGGCAGACTACTGGTCACCAGAGGATGTAGTGAAAGAGATTGGTCACCAGGGGATGTATTTGTGAAGAATGGTCACCAGAAGATGTGAGACAGTGCTGGTTATTAGGGAATGTGTGAATCAGGGACAAGTCACTGGGAGACGGGAAGACTGATCACCGGGGGTTCTAGTGGGAAGTGGGACTGGTCACTAGGGGATGTAGTGGGGGTGGATACTGGTCACCAAAGGATGTGGGAAGGTGCTGGTCACTAGGGGATGTGGAGGGGGGGCTGGCAGTTTTTAATGAATATAGAACTTAGTTTTAGCTATTGTTAAGTGTGAGGGATGGACAGTGACAATGGCTGTACAGGACTGTGAAATGCATTTAATGTCACTAAATACATACACCAAAAGGCTGAAATGGTAATTTTATGTTACATATAATCATAGAGATCTTAAGGAAATGCGCTTCTCATGCTGGAAGCATCCATCTGTCAGAGATCTGAGGAAGGAAGGGCTAGGATTCTGGAAGGGCTCGATGAGATGAACTCTGAGAACTTCCAACAATAAGTACGTATGACAGAATAAACACTTCATCAATTAGAGAAGTAAAACAAGTTTTTGTTTTTCCAAACAAATACAGACTACTTTTTAGCACGGAGTGTCCCAGCCTGGCAACTGGAAAAGCTGGGCCCTGGGGGCAATTTACACTCAGACTCTCTCATCGTTTGTAAAGCATATTACCAGAAAAACATTTCCTCACTTTAATGAGGACCAATGTGTGTTGTTGTTATTATTATTATTACTATTATTTTCAAAACTTCCATTGTTACAGAAAAGATACAAGAGAAGAAAGTCTGGGTCTCACTGTTCAAAAATAATGAAGGCCCTGAAACAATTATGCCTTAAATATACAGAGGTCTCCTTAATGTAAATAGAATGTATTTCATAGCACATCTTAGAACAAGGGATCCATTTCAGCATGACAGAGCAGGCAATAGAGCAGGGCTGGAGTCTGCACTCAGTGTGAGATTTTACTTCTATTGACGTTGACTAGTACACAAACAGCCTGGCTTAAAGGATCTGAAAAACACTGGGTCACAGTATGAAATATATGCCAATATAGCACAATTAATATAAAAATAGGGGAATGTAAATAGCTAACTGAAGCCAGCACTCACAGCTCCAGCCAAATGGGACCAGGGAACACTGAGAACGCAAAGAGAATGTTGTTCTCCTGAAGACCTTTGCGAACACTGCCCTCGGGTTTTCTCCCAGCTCAAACTCGGTGAGAAATTAAAGCTGGATTTCTGCTTTCTGAAAACATATGTGTCTCTGCCTTGGTGCTCCAAGCAACCTGAATAACTCAAATTTAAAGCCAGTATGATACCAGGTCCCCAAGGTTGAGGGCCTGCAGTCTAGTGGGGGTAAGTTGAGCACAGGCTCCTGAAGGCGCCTGGCTGGTTTGCAGGTGGCAATGATAGAATGAATGGGTGTAGTTAGGAACAGTGAGGTAGAGTGCTCGTGGATCAGGCATGAGCATAGGTGTGATCCACGCTGATGGTCAGATTTAACCCTCATGCTTCGACTGAAGAACCAAATATGGCATGGAACATAATTTAATTGTTAATAAGTATTAGCGATACCATTCCACAGGGAAACGATGGCTGTAGCAGCTATCAGCCATTCCTGGAGTCTGGTAGTTTCTAGGACTTTCTACATGATTTGACTGCTTGAACCTGTTGTAAAATTCAAGGGAAAAGAAGAGAGGCAGACATCTTAGAAAGGCCACTGATAGATTCTGGGTAACTGAGTTAGGACCTCAAAAAAGGAAAGGTGAAGGGAGAAGTGGAAGCTGTATTACATTTGCCATGTGTACTTTGGGGTTCCTCTGGGTCCGACTGCTGTTAGTGTCACATTTCTCTCATAGTAGGATTGCACTTCCCTAAGTCTCCCCTGGGGAGACTCTTCCTAGCACATCTCTAACAAGTGAGGCATGCTAAGTTGGCAGCAGAGCATGGAGGGTCTTTTCAGCCTGTCCCCACATTCCAGTCAGGCTGAGTGGTAGCTCACCTTCTCTCCACACTCTGCCCTCCTGATTTTCTTCACTGATTTCCTTCCCTCAGCGTGTTCTCTCCACTGGTTTTTGATATTCAGATCAGAACCAGCATCAGGCCTGTCTCATCCTCTACTGCACTCTCAGTGAAAGCACACAGTTGGTGCCAAATACAATAAGTTTATTCTGTGTAAAAACAAAAGAGTTGTAGAAAGACGTACAGAAAGGGATAAAGAGAATAAACTCTCATCTTTTTCTTTCTGTCGTTCTTTCAAGCAGACATCATTCTCTTCTCTGAGATATGAAGAACACAGTAGTGCCTGACATACTATTTTCCAACTTTACTTTATCTATACATTTTCCCCATCTAGACAATCAGCATCCGAAGGGGCAAAGTAGGAGAAATGGCCTGTGTTAAGCTTCGTGCCAGGCAGAAACAAGAGCCGACTGAATGGATCATTTTGAAGGCCCTATAAAAATTCCCTTTAAAAGAAACAAAAACAAAAACAATCCACAAGTAGTAGTAGCTCACAGGTTGCCTGCAACCCAGGGATGAGTTCCTGGGGCTCAAATATGGCAGCTGAGTAAACAAGTATCTGAACAAATAGTGGCAAAGTGGGGATGCCTTAGGTTTTGGCGAGCCCACTCAGATGGATGATCCGAAGTTCTCAGTTCTTGAGAAAGCTCAAAGTGTCTTCACTCGGAAGTTGTTTATGTGCTCTTTCATAGGCCAGCTTATCAGATCTCCAGAGCCTGACTGACTAAACAGAACAAATGGAGAGCGGAAAAAGAGATGGGTGCAAGCTAGAAACTGCGCTGAGGACAGAGTACCCCAATGACTCACGATAAGTAACAGCTTAGGCATCATTAGCCCCGGGAGGTCCTATAGAACAGCACGGTCCAGTAACTCAGTGGTGAAGATGCAGTATTGTGAGAGGTAGTCTACCAGGGAAGACTGAGGCCTCTGAACTATCCATCAAGAATGATTTCCACTCAACAGTAGACCGTCTGGCACTTAATGAAGAATGCTTTAATTTGTAGGAAAACTCACTAAAGTAAAGGATTGAAGAGCTGACCTTGCTGGATAAGTAGAAACCACAGACTTCCTATTCTGTATCTATTCATTTTTAGTTATCCATCACGTGGGAAAGAACCAAAAGAAGCATCACAGAGAAAATATATATTGAGTCAAGATCTTAAATGCCATTCCAGGGGATACTGTATTCCTGTGCACTCCTAGGCTCACTTTTCAAGGCTGTGTGACCCACCAAGGCTCTCTGCTCAGGAACTCCTATAGAACATTATGTTTGACAAAAGTCGACGTGAAGCCAATAGAGGCAGTTAGTTTCCACTCTAAAAATATTTACAAGACTAGGAGGACCCAGGATGGAATTAGCTGGACACAATTCTGTCTGAGACCCAAAACCATCACTGTGCATACAGTCTAATCCTCTTCCATGTGGCACACATCGCCAAGGATGAACAAATGGCTAGCCACTAAATGTGATTGGCCAGGGTCTGGCTAGAGTTTGGAGAACAAATATTTACTTTAGGAAAGCCATGATGCAGACCCAAACCCTGTCAATGATTGACCAAATCCAAATCCAAGAATCTCAAGGAAATATGCAGACCTCTTGAGAGAAAATATTGCCAACACTCTCACTATCTGCCATTCAGTCACTCCACTTTATTTAGAGGCCAGCATTTGTCCCAGGAATTAATTAAGCTAGACAATTTGGGATAAATGATCTCATTTCCACCCCAAAACTGAGAATGGCATGCTTCAGTGTGGTCTTCATGAACTCTAGGGCATGAACACAAGGCACGCACACACACCCATATGTCTGGCAATGATGAAATCTGTTTAGGGAGGGTCATATATACCCTGCTAAGTAGGAAGGGAACTACTGTTTGGTACTTGGATTCTTAGCTCTGTGAGCTGCAGTTGTCAGGTATTTGCATCTTTCTTATTGTATTTGATTACAACAGTGACTAGCAAGGAAGCATCATTTAGCAAGTTTGGAAACTGTGGTTCTGAGAAGTTCACTTCAATTGGAAATCATGCAGTCACTTACTCACAGATCCAGACCAAGATCTGTGGGACTTTGAAAGCTACACTTCTAATCTAATGATCCCGGAGATGTCGAATCTGTTCTGCTGAGTAACAGGGAGCTAAAGAAAGTGCTCCTACTACAGAGCAGGTGATGTCATCTAAATCAGCCCAGCTGCAGACAGGACCTCTGATGGATTGCACCATGCCAGCTCCGTTCCTCTGCCACACTGATTATTTCTTTACAATCCGATGCAAAGCACTTCCATCAGGTGGGGTAATCATTGATGAGTTCCAGAACCCTGAAAGGTGCGGAAAGCCAGCCTCAGCAGACCTAGTCATTGCTTCTAGGAGGGCCTCTCTCCTCTCACTGCCTGTCTCTCAGCAGAGTGGCAGTGTGTTGGACACTAGACCTCCTCCCTATTTTTCCGTATCACATCCATGAACTGAGGACCTATGATTAGCCCCT
>CAJQZJ010001058.1:1756641-1789148 GCA_907164525.1 Lophiomys imhausi
TGTGTGTGTGTGTGTGTGTGTGTGTGTGTGTGTGTGTGTGTTTTGCCTGAATGCACCACTCATGCAGTGCCCAAGTAGGTCAGAAGAAGCCATTCGATCCCTAGGACTGGAGTTACAGAAGGGTGTGAACTGCCATGTGGGTGCTGGGAAATGAACATGGGTCCTCTGGAGCAGCAGACAGTACTCTTAACTGCTGAGGCATCTCTCCAGTGCCTCTGGTGTGACTTTGTGCACTGTGGAATAGTTCTCTTAAGCCCTCGGAGCCTTGGTTTCTTGTTGGGGAAGTGAAGATGGGAATAATGGCCTCACAAACCTGTCTTGGCCTCACAAAGCTATCTTAAGCGTTAAATGAAAGAATGGATTTGAAAATACATTGTGGTTGAGAACCCAGAGTGGGGGAAAACTCCCTATAAATACACTAGCAGCAAGGTACAAAACAAATATGAGAGGTCAGCATAGCTCAAAGATGGTAAAATGCAGCCAGTCGAGGGACTCAGAAAGGGCTTCAAGGAGAAAATGACTTGTAGTCTGGGGATGTTGAGACACAGGGTCAAGTTCTACTCATATTCAGGTTAAAAAATTCTAAGCAGAAGAAAAGTCAAGAGTGGAAGAGAATACCACAGAGAAGCGACGGTGTGTTTCCTCCCAACCTCCGCCTGAGTCTGCCAACAAGGCTTCATCATCTGCTGACTTGCTCTGAGCCTGAATCAGTTTCTCCCACTCACATGCATCAGGTAAATGAAGAGCCAGATTCCAGTGGCCACACACACTGCAGGACCTGCCCTTCCAGAGCCCCTCTTAGACGCTTGTAAGGAGGTCTTTGACCCAATCTGTACAGCAATCTTTAAACTTGTCCCACTTTTATATGATTCATGAACAGCTTTCAAGTGAGGTTTTGCAGGTGATTTATTGCTATCTTCCTGTGTTTTATTTTATATAGGATACATATTTAAAGTTCATAAGAGATGAAAAAAACTTGTAGGGTTTCTACAGCACCATTATTAGTTACCCTGGAACTTAAAATGCCTATATATAGCAAATATAAATAGGATTATCTCAAATTTGGAAATCCAGATGCAAACTGTGATTGTTTCTGGCCAAGTGTTTTGAGTGTGTCACACATGTTCATTCTGTGTAACAGCTTGTGGTTATGTAGTGTCATTGTCTTTATTGTGTAGATGGGAAGGTGTGGGAATCAACTTGCCTGAGGTCAAATGCGAAATAAGTAGCAGAGCGGAGGTTTAAACCAAGTTTCTCAATTCAGAGACCATGTTAAAATCACTGCACTGTGTTTCGTGAAGATTCCAAACATCTGCTCTAGAAATAAGGGTGACATCAACTAGACTGAATCCCAGAGCAGCTACAAGACAATGTCTAAGGGAGGAGGAAGACGAGGAGGAAGAAGAGGAAGATGAGGACAACTCAACAGCAGCCTTGTTGGCTAGAGCTAAATGGTCTTTGTAGCTCACCAAATGACTCAGAGAGTGCGTGGAGTCAGACAGATCGACTCCTCAAGCTCCTTCTCCATTCTCTGTTGAGCAGGGAAGCTGGGCATTTCTCTAGACCTCAGATTTCTCATGTGGACCATGACAATGATTAAATTCAACTTATAACATTGTTGGGACAAACTTACTCAGGTAAAGATGTTAGAAGATGTTTTAGAATGCTAGGAGAAATGCATATTTGATCAATCACCCTTCCTGGCCACAGTGTTGCATAGGAGCCCTGATTGTTTTTATTCCAGTGCTTTAGGTTGTTAGATGTTAGATGTGACAAACCTTAGAATTTTGGCACGTCCAGGCAGGGCCTGGAGATTAGGGAAGGGGCCAGCTGGGATCAATTGGCCAGCAAGGTTGAAGAACTTCCTAAGAAAGAGTCATAACCAATGTTTGGTCCAAGAAAGGACTACAGCAACAATATAACTCATCATTATTGTTATTATTCATCAATAACTACTACTATTATATATGTATCTTTGTGCTAGATTAATGTAACCTAAAGAAACAAAAAATCATTTTAATCAATGTTTATTAAGTAAACTACAACTGTCTATTACTGATCAAGATTCTAGAAACACAAGCTGTGAAGGGCCCTGGTCTAAGGGAGTACAAAGTCTTCTGGGGAGGGAAAACAGCCTAGGCAGTCTTAACAGTGGTGATGAGGTAGCACAGAGGTCAGGGAAACAGAGGATGGACATTTGCTTCAGTTTCATTTCTGTCACTGTGGGGAAAACGTGCTGAACAAAAGCAACTGGGGAGGAAAGGGTTAACTTGGTTTACCATTCCAGGTTCCAGGCATCATCTCAGGAAAGGAAGGTAGGAGTTTGAGACAACTGGTAGACCATATCCACAGTCACGAGCATAAAGAAACAAATGTACCCAGGATGCCTGCTTGATTGCTGCTGTACTCAGCTAATTTTCTTCACTCTTATACCCTTAAAGGCCTAGCCTTGGAAAGGTACCACTCAACTCAATGTGAGTCTTCTCTTCCCGTGTCTCTCCCAGTCAGCACCCAGACTGCCTATGGGCCAGTCTGATCTAGGCAAGTCCTCCATTGAGACTTGGTGATTGTAGATTTTATCAAGTTGGTAGTTGAAACTAACCAGCACAATATTCAATCTACACATGGGAGTTCAAGACACATTCACTCAAGAAGTAATAGATGAATCAAGATATAAAGAAAGAAATAAGATGGTCCAGAAAAATGATGAATGAGATGAGGTAGAATGATGAAAAGAGGAATATTTTAGACAAAGGAGTGCCACTATATGATCATAAAAGAAGCTGAATATGATATGGAAATAAAGAGTAATTTTTAGGACTGCTGGAACTTTATGTTTTAAGGCAGGAGGCAGACATTGAGACTACAGGAGTCAGTAGGTTGAGGTTAAAGGGACTTCAGTTTCCTTGGAAGACAGTGAGCATCCCAATAGGAGCTGCTACACAGAGGACAGCCAGGCCCACGATATCAATCAGGAACAGTGTTTTGATTGGAATGAAAGACATTAGTAGAGGCAATAGAGCCTGGGAAGGAAGAGTTGAAAGAAAAGAAACAGGGGCTATGGAAAATAGATGGGGTCCAAAAATAAACCATATCTCTGCAAGAAGGGAACCAATACAATTACATGTTCCAGGAGAGGGAATGTAGGAGTGGAGACTTCTGTCTCAGACAATGGGCAAAAATCAAGCTATCCACACAGGCAAGCAACATAGGAGGAACAGTTGGCTTGGGGCCAGGAGTGATACCCAGTTTGATTTTGGACTAGTCAATTTTTAGATGGCTCTTAAGGACCCCTAGGGAAAGCTATCCAGTTGTCTGTAGCTCAGGAAGACCCTGAAGATGAAAATAGATCAGAAATAACGCTGATTTCTTGCATTACAGAGACCAAAATGTCCAGGTGACATTATGGGATCTGAGAGAAGACTTAACCATAAGGGACGAGAGAATCTATGGGAAAAGAAAAGAAAACATGGGTTGCAATGAAATTGTCTCTTTCTACATGAAACCATAGGCCCACGGAGGTGAATCCCAGCATGTAGCTCGATGGTTACTTAGTTCAGTCTGTTCAGAACAGGTCTTCTTGTCCATCACTAAACTATTAGGCAGGTACAACAACCTCAAGAGAGAATATGTCAGTTCCTCTCAGTTCTAGCATGACATTTTCTGTGCAGCAAACAAATTAGTGCTGATATTTCTACTGGTCAGAAGTGTAACAAAATCTACTTTAAATAAAGTTTAAGATTTTAAATATAGTTTCTCATAAGAAAATACTCATTGCCAAAGACAATCCTTAAAGAAATGTCAACAAGAGAATGAGAATATTTTATTATCTCACAATCTAGAAATATGCAATCATTTGGGGTTATTTCCTCTACTTCTAATGCATTTTTAAATAGATGAACTTGCATTTATTTTTATTTTTTGGCACCATGAATGGCATGTTACTAATAACTTTATCATTGACAAATTCTTATCTACATTCTCAATTATTTCTCTAGAACAGAGTCCAAAAAGTGAATTACAAGGAGCCAGGTATGTGTGATGGTGCATGTCTGCAATCTCAGCATTCAGGAAGCTGAAGCAGGAGGTTCACAAGTTCAAGGCCATCTTGGGCTACAAATCTCCCCTACCACCAAAAGAATTACTAGGTCAGTTATAATAACTACTTTAACTTCCTTTACATGATAAAAAATATTGCCATGTACCTGAAAATTATGAACAGATGCTAAGCTATACACTCACACATGTGCACACCCATGCACACACACATAGGGAAAGGGGAAGAAAAGGGGAGGGTGGGAGAGGGAATCTTCCCTAGGAGACCCCTACTGATTTCTAAAGCCTTTAGAGTACAACATGAAACAGGAACTTATCCATAATCTCTAAGAGGTGCTTCTTGGACATATTTCTATCCATTCATCTTCCAGGTAACTTGTGGAACAACCTATAGTCTGTTTTCATATGAACACTTGTACGTGTGATAGTTACTTGTTTAAAATCAAGTTGCCACAAGCTGGGGTCATTTGTGGGTCAAAGAGGGAATCTCGATTGAGGAAGTGCTTCCATTGGATTGGTTTATAGGCAAGTTCGGGGTGGGGAGCACTTTCTTGGGTGATGTGGCGGGGGGGGGGGGGGGCAGCCTACACATGTGGTGCTACCCATGGGCAAGTGTTTTTTGGTTGTGTCAAAAAAGCAAGCCAAGTGAGTTATGGGGAACAAGCCAGTAAGTAAGAAGCATCCCTCTGTAGCATCTGCTTCAGCCCCTGCCTCTGGGTTCCTTCCCTCTTTTGTTCCTTCCTTGGCTTCCTTCAATGATGGACTGGGGTTGGGACAAGAGATTCAAATAAACCCTTTCCTGCCCAAGTTGCTTTTTGGTCATAGTCTTTATCACAGCAATCGAAAGAAAACTAGGGAAGCACATAAAACATTGTAGGACACTGCCAGTCTCCTGGCACCCAAATGCGACATCACAGCCAGGCAGGCATCATGAGGCCCTAAGTCTCATTATCCCATATAATCATGAATGAAGAAGCTGAGATGAAGCTGATTTTTTAATCACAGATTCTGGTAATAAAGTGTCATAAATAATAAATTTCAGATCGAAGATTGGGAAGGTAACTTTAGGTCTGCTCAATGCTAACTGAAAGAGTCTCCCACATGCTAGGTACTGAATTCAGTCTCCCACATGTTGTGTATTGAATCAAATACTAGAAATGGTGAGTGAGTACAATAAAGCCGATGGAGCTCCAGGGAATGGATGACTAATAGGAGTTACAAGGGATCATATCCATTTTCCTCTATAAGATAGTATCTTTAATATGTCCCCTCTCATCTCTTTTCTCAGCCTTGGTTCTCATGATATCATTTCTCAAGAAGGAATGAAAACGTCTTATCCTTATGCACACAGCTCTATAGAGGACTAAAATGACAGGACACCACCACTGGAATGGCTGCATTTGCTGACTGCCTACTGTGCCCCTGGCACCATGCCACATCTTTTAATTAGAGCAATTCATTTAGGCAGAGCTGCTCATAAACAGCAAGTCCCTCTAGGATCTAATTTTAGAAAAATCCAAAACCTGATACAACTAAGTAAAATCTCACAGAGATTTAGAGAATTCAATCAGATAAGGCATCGCCCAATCTAAGGAGACAGTCACCATAGAATTTTGGAGAATAAAGGTCACCAGGAAACAGATGTGAAGGCCTCCCAGGCAGGCAGTAGCATCTGGCCTGTGAAACTGACCTACAGTTAGAACCCTCCAGTTCCTCTGATTCAATACTTGGTCACTTTCCAGTTAAGATTAGCCTCACCGTATATAATTCATGAAATGAAAGAAAAAAACTTGACGAAGTCAAAACAATATTATTTATTTGATTTATTTATTGAGATGTTTTCAGAGACAACAAACAGCAACAACAACAAAAACAAAAAAACAACAAAAGCAAAAACCCAAGTTATCTCAAAATGGCGAGCAACAACAGAACAATCCAGAGGCTCTAGGTTAGGCATGTTTGGTTGAGACTGGAGACAAGTGTTACTTTTTGCAGGAGGCAAACTTTTTGTAGTTACTTTTTGCAGAAGGCATAATATCCTAAGAAACTTACTTAGCCTTTGTTTTATTCTAGTCTAAAACTTCAAATCAGCCTAGCTGGCTTGGTAAAGACCTGAAGTAGATTGTACCTCCTCTACCAGCTTGGCCAGCGAGGATTATATAGACCTTGTCATCAACTTATCCCCATGCAAAAGTTGAAGCTTCGGTATGGAACAGGCTGTCCTCATTAAAAGCCAAGGCCATGGCTAAGTCAATGCTGAGCTGGGTGTGCCCCACCAACGAAGCGAAGGCTGCATGCACAGACCCAGTGGCACAGACATGACATGCCCTGCTTGACTGACGGTCAATGAAGGGGCTTCTTGCTGTTGCTCTGACAGCTCTGGGGCACTGTCTCCGACTGCTGTTCACTTCATGCCTTTCTGCCTGTTTGATGACTTAGAAAGGACATCACTGGTTGTAACCACATGGAGACACTGCATGATAAGAGCATGAGGAACAGAAAGATAAGAGATTGTGAGTGACAGGTGTCCAGCATTTATTTGGTGGTGGGTACAGCATTCAACCTCAAGCATGGGATTTAATCCTTCTAACAGTCAATGACACTCATATTCCATATTGAAGAGATTGTGAAAGGTCGCACAGTAGGAAATAACAAGTGAGGCTCCACATCTAACTCCAAACCCTCTGTAGCATGGCTGCTTCAGTCTCTCACCCACTGTACTTCTGGACCTCAAGATCAGGTTGCTTTTTGGTCAATTTATCTGAAACTCAAAAGTCCCCTAAAAGGGGCGGTCCCTAATATGCACTGATCTCACCAAACCTGAGCCCCAAGACCCAGGAATCTGGGACAGATAGGTAGCTTCACAATCGTGTTCTGCTCCCCTACCACCACCACAGAAATGCCAGCATTTGCATTCCACATGGCAGAAAAGAGGCAGGTGACAGCAAAAGACTTTTTTGAACTTCCAGATAACAAGTCCTACAGTCACACCACATCTCTGTGAAGATGCTGGGAAATATATTTCTTTTTAAATGTGGAAAGCAATGTAACCAGTTTCAAGTTGGAGTTCTTTTGTTGAAAGAGAAGTAGACATTAGCAGGCAATTAGTGCTGCCACAAATATGATGTGTATGCTCCTCCAATTAAACAACTTATTCAATAAGCACCCATTAAGCATATATTACCGCAATCAAACCATTGTAGGTACTAAATACTGATATAAGATATGAAGGTAACACATTGTACCTGAGAAATCCATTCTCCAGTAGATAAGGCACATCTTCTATCTGGTTCACTAAGCCTTTCAAGTCCATATCCCAGTTCTGTTCAAGCCAAGTCTCTACTATGAATAGCCAAGTTTCAGCTTCCATCTGCTCTTCTCAGCCACTTCATCTAATCTACTGAAAGCATTTTCTCCTTCCCTTTCAAAGCCACTGTCCACACATCTACCAGAATCACAACTATCAAAGTCACTCTCCTGTTTAAAATCCTTCTAGCGTTCATCTCTCCTAGGCAAAACCTACTACTGCCCTTCATCCCACCTACAACCCCTTGCAGCGTCATCTTCCATCCCCCCTGGCCCAAGGTTTCCCACAAGCAGAGCAGAGAGTGTTTGGCTTCATAGCCTATACCCATGACACTGACTTTCATATTCCCACTGCTTGGGACAACACAATGTAATAACATCCATCCCTTCATTCAGTGGTTCAAGAGGGTCTCTCTAAACAAATGAGGTCCATCTCCTACTTAACATAGACTTTATATCCTTAACAGCCCTGAGCAGAAGCTGAAAAAAAAAAAAAAAAGAATAAGGGAAAGGAGGCAGAAGAGGGAGAAAGGTAACAAGACAGGAAGAAAAAGCAAAGAGAAGAAAAAGAAAATGCCACTTCAGTCCTTTGATAAGTTTCTCTTCTTATCTTCCTGTCAATTTCTCAAATATTTGAAGATTATTGTCATATTTACACACATTCTTCCCTTCCCTTAACTTAAAAATTATTTAGACATTTTCTTTCCCGATTGTTCTTTTTTTCGTTCGATATTTGCTATTTTTATATTGAAATCACCTTACTTTTCAAGGTTAGTTCTCTTAATAATAAATATCAAATTCTTGTGTTTTCAAGAAAAATGAAACTTAAGGATATTGCAATTGGCAATAGGAGAAAGGCTGGGAGTTCAAAGGTTTAAACTGGCCTTTGGAGGGATCCTGTAACACAGGACCCTTTACAGAGCTTTGATAGGAATGTTAATTACTTAAGCAAAGTCATGCATGACACACACTTACACCAAGTGTCTGGTCAAACTTCAACAACAAATGAAACCTGAGGTCCCCGGCTCATCTTTCTGCTCCACAGAGCCTAGGACTCAAATAGGATTAGTGCCAAGGACCTATTCCTATCCAAAAATAAACCATTAGACAAAGCCCAGCATTTTATTCAAGTGACTAGCAGTGTCTCAAGAGACACTTCAGCTGCACAAACTAGGACCTTCTCCCTTGATAGTTGTGAGCACAGAACAGCTGCTATTGAGAAGTTTAGTAGAACAGTGACTGCAGGAAGGCTTTGCACTCTGAGGAGGACAGGGGATATCTTCATTACAGTGTGCCTGGGGTCCGTTCCCCCCAAAAAAATATTCTCACCAGAGAAATGCTTTCTGAGATCTCTGTCCTTCATGCATCCAACAAGGAGTGGCAAGGGTTCTTTCGGATGGAAGAGGCTAGTGGGAAATTCACTTTGCTGCTCTCCAAGAGCCCACCCAGGTCCAGAGGGTAAAGACAGGCCCAGCATTAATACCATCCATGAGCACTCCTGGGACTCTGCAACCTCAGGAGAGGCTTCCACTGAAAGCTCGCCTTGAATGTGTATGTCAAATGTTATTTTCTGTGCTTGGGATTGGTCTGTGGTGGAGGTAGGGAGGTGAGGATGTTCTTGACTAAAGGGACTGCCTGGGGACGAGGGTGGGGATTAATCCCAGCTAGAAGAAAGATAGGACATGGAAAGGAGACAACATACACTGGGGAAGGAGGTCCGTTAGCCCTTGTCTAGGAAAGCATACCTAGCAAAGATGGTTCTTGGAACAGGGAAGTTTTGAAGGAATGGCTTGGCAAAAAGACCTCAACCATATGGTTTTGGGTGTCCCTAACTTCTGCCCAAATGCTGGGCTCCATGTTCACTCAGGATCAAGAGTTTATTACAAGATCCTTAGGAGGGAGGAGGAGGCTGAAACTCAGATAATGGGGGGAATGGAGATAAACTCAAGCTACTCTACACTCTGTTCTGGGCAGCAAGTTCTGCTCCAGATGTGTGAGTTCTCGAGGAAATGGGAAATCCAAACCACAGGTTAAAACACATAAGACAGACTACTTGTATTTTATACTTACTAGCCATGGCTGAATTTTATTCAGGGTGACACTCTGCCTGGGTACAGCTATTGTGGTATATACCCAAGCTCTGGCCATTGAGCTATGAAGGGAAATATTATGTGGGATTCCATAGACACCCAACAGAGGCAGGTAGAGAATTGGCACGTTCCTCATGGGTCCTTTACCATTCTACTTTTTCATGCCTGGAATGATGGAGTGATGCATGGTACCTGGCAGCCGTTTTTATAACTCTGAGAGTGAAAACTTCAATGTATGCAGATGAAGCAGAAAGCTAAGAGCAGCCCAAAAATCTCACAGGTGCCTCCAGAGAGCCTTACGCTGCTACCTGCATCCCAACCTTTCCTATGTAAGAGAATAAAACATTGAATTGTAGGAGCTACTACATTTGGGTTGAGAAGAAATAGCAATTCTTTCTGAAAATGTGTTTCTTTCCCTTGGGACTCAGGGTATGCACTTAAAGAGAGGGGGAAAAAACTATGTCCTGGGCAATTCGAACATTTTCCTGTTGTTATTGCTGTTCCTGCTCCTAAAACTATAACCCCAGGACTGGCTCTATTGTCAAAACTGTCAAGACCTACAGGTGTAAGAGAGGGCTAGACAGCTACAGAGGGACCCATGAGAAAGACAAAATTCTTAACTGGCATACTGTTACTTGCTCAAATGCTGGGGGATGAGCAAAGGAATTTCATAGATAAGGAAAGAAAATCCAGGCAGGGAATATGTGGGGATTCCTTGCCATGCTTAAATAATCTATGTGAATGAATAAGAAAATGAACAAAGAAAACTTGATACAGTGATGCAACAGAATTCATTACAGCCATGAGAAGGTCTAAGATGCTCTGGAAAGCCCTGCGATGGAAGGCCAGTAAGGATAAGCCATCAGTGAGAGCAAGTCACAAAACACTGGAGTAGCATGAGAATGAATGAACAAATGAATGGTCATACTGACAGACTTGTGTAATGGGCATATTGTCAAATTCCTGCCCAGCAGCCATTTGACCTTTAGACCCTCAGGGGGACTAGAGCAGAATAGGATGTTAGGATAGGTAGAAATTCTCACTCTTCTGAGCCTTTGAGAAAATGGGAAGGGGTGGGGACAAAGATTTGTTGACATCATGGATTTGCATCTCTACACTGTGCTGATATTTTGGAAACTGCAATACAAGTGTTAAGAAGAAAGCAGCACCTGCTTGCAACATGAACAACTTGTGAAGGGCAGAATTCCACGCACAAAGGTCCTGCTGTGACATAAAATTACGACATACTCACAGGAGCAGGTGAGTATAAGCTGAAGAATAGCCCAAGCCTTTTCAGGAAACCAGAAGGAACCAACATTGACAGTGGACATTAGCCACACTTCTCATTGCATATAACCTGGGTGAGGCTTCCCACTCTAGGCTCCTTACAGACTCACTATTCATGAGTTTCTTTAATAGCCACCAGACCCTGTCAGGGGTTCAGAGGCCAGGGCCTAGGTCCAGGACTCCTTCCTGCTTCCACTGGCTTACCCCAACAAGCATGAGGCTTAATAAAAACCACATTCCATGTTCTTCGGACATACGTGAGGCAATGTTTGCAACTCCATGACATCTGTGTAGGCATTGTGTTTTGGAAGGGCATTCAGGCATGATTTTACCATTTAAAAAAAAGAAATGGAACCGAAAACTCAAGGGAAAACAAAGAAGACGCCGTTCTTATTTGATGGTCTTTAATCAGCATCAAGTTCTTTCACAGCAGCCATTTAGCGCTTTAAGACATTTGAAAATCAGTTTTAACAACATAATTTTCAACAGAGTTGGTTGCATAAGCTTTTTCCACAAGACATGGGGTCATTATGAACAATTCACAAAATAAATAAAAGAAAACTAGGCAGGCCCCTCAGGTCCACTGAGAAGGACTAAAGATTATTGAGGTTGAATCCCGGCTGCCACCTTGGGCCCATGGGATAATAAATAATAGATAGCTCTTACTGAAGCTTACCACATGTTAGGAACCATAACGAACCCTTCACTTAAGTTAACTCGTTCAATCTTGCTATTGTATAAATTAGATTCCGGGGCTCAAATCTGGGCCTACTGTTTTGGCAGCCCCTGGTTATACTCACTTTTCTCTCCAGTTTCTTGAAGGCTGAGCCCTGAGTCTATCAGTGACTCACAGGATATAAGCTGTGCATTTTGGATGCTGGCTGTAATCCTGCTGAGAAGAGCCAAGGACTCTGTGCCCATAGAGACCTCCTCCAAGGTTGTCTATGGGCAGGTACAGAATGGCAGCACCTTTTCCTCAGATCAAATGGGAGAAGAGGCTTAAAAATGCCCACCTTCCCCTCACACCCTAGGTTTCAGTGTCCTGGCCAGCTGCCAGTGGAGGATACAATGACCAATGCAAGCCATGGATAGTCAGGATGCAGATTAGAAGAAAGACATGGGCATGGGGAGGTGGTACTTACTCTTTCTCTCAAACAGTGCTCTGTGGCCAGAGCTTTGTCATACCAATCATAGACTAAGACATTTAACACAGACACAGGCTACAGAGTAAGATGGCCTTCAAAGCCAGGCTTAGCCACTGACTCACTGAAAATTCTAGGGTCCTTTTATCTTAGATGAACTGGAGCAAGCTGGTAAGCTCCAGGACAAGGTTACCTATATGGCAACACCCATGCTGTGGTCCCTGCAATGATTCCAATAATCAAGTGTGCTTGTCAGGTTTCCTACCAAGGCTTGTCACCCTAGCCTTGAGTGCTAAGTTCTTGCCTAGGTAACTGCCAGAGGTAAAGTGTGGGTGTATGCTGACAAGTTCCTCTCTAGTCCTCATGGGAAGATAAAATTGGAGCTTCTAGAGATCCTCTAAAAGAAAAAGAGAAAGCCCATAAAAAAGGAAGCAGCTGAATTTACCCCTCCTGCTTTGATATATGTTTCCTTTCAGTGTACAATCATTGTTTTTAAATTAATATTTCAACTGTCTCTCCTAAGAAAAAGGGGGGATAACTTATCTGCTTTTAAAAAGAAAGTAAGTCCAAAGGGCAAAGAATCTGCCCTCTCAAAATAATTCTCTCCAGAAAAGCTATAAATAAGATTTCTGATTCCAAATTGAGATAAGATTATCTAAGAGAGAGGAGAATTTTTAAGAAAAGAAAGAAAGAAAACTGCCAAAGAAAAAATTTATGCACACATTAGCTAACTCCCCAAAAGGTTCCACTCCTTTTCCTTAAGAGGGTTTTGTTTTAAAAGCCTCTTTCAAATTAAAAAAATAAAAAGTAAATTAACATCTTCAAACCCTTTCAGACATGTGAACTACATTTCACTTAGCCAGGCTGCCCTGGGGTTCTGCCTTCTTCCGAGATCCTTCTGTCTGCTAAGCCTTTCTACTGTGACCCAGGTTCACTGCCTCTGCTTGTCCCACACCCATGTCTTCTGCAAGCTATTCTATACCTGCTTCCTCACATAAGTCACTTTTCTCCAGAGCATAGTCTTTTGGACTCTGGAGGGTCTGTTGCATCTGCTCACATCTCTGGTGCACAGCCTTTGCCACCCTGTTCTGACTCTGTATCTTCCTTTTATGACTTAGCTTCCTGGGCCCCTCCACCCCTCCACCACCTTAACAATTTTACAGAATCCAATCACTTTGATTACATTCTTGTGTGTGTGTTTGTGTGTGTGTGTGTGTGTGTGTGTGTGTGTGTTCCTAGTCCATCTATATACATGTTCATCTATGTGCAAAAGCCAGAAGTCACCCTTGGATGTTGTTTTCAGATAAGATCTCTATCTGACCAGCAAGTCCCAGGGATCTGCACCTATCCCAGCTTCCCCAGAGCCAGGATTACAGGGGCATGCCAGCATGCCTGGTTTTTATGTGGGTGCTGGGGATCAAACTCATGAGGATCAGGTTCCCATACTTTACCAACTGAGCCACACCAGCCCTGTCGTGGTCTTTTTCTCTGTGCTTTCAACCAACCTCAGATCTTTACTTAACTCTGTGTGTGGTGAAGACCAGTGGTAGGCTTAAACACTAGTTCTCCTTTTCTTCCAAAATAACAGAATTATAATTCAGAATGTAGACCCCCCCCATGCCCAGCCTCTCTTGCAGCTAAGTGTGATCATATGACCATGTCTGGTCTCAAAGGGAATGAGTGTGGTCTCTTTCTACTCCATTTCCTTTTTCTTTGAGTGGGATGTAGACACACTGACAAACCATCCTGGCTCCACTTACATTTAGTAAGGTGGACCAACAGGACAGGAGTATAAAAAGCCCTTTCTACAATGTGTGTTCTCACCTCATATAAGTCACTTCTGTCTAGAATCTTTATGGCAACCAAATTTATACTCTATTACAATGCAGCAGTCATGATTATATTAAGCTATGTATTTATCCCAGATCTCACTCTTGAAATCCATCATATCCACAAACCTGAAGACTATTTCCACTTGGCAACTACCACAGTTTCAACCTAAACTGAGACTTATACTTCCTCTCACACACACACCCTATTTTAGGGAGAGAATTTAGTTTCATATCCTCTGTACTTAAAGCTTCTTATTATTTTGGGGTCAACCTTTTCCAGGTTGAAAGTCCTATCCATGATATACCTTCAAGCTCTCAAACTATCCCTTTTCTTCTAGACTATAAAACCAGATAGGAGACCGTAAGAGGAGAACAGGAGCTGTTGAGAAGAGGGGAAATACAAAAGGTTACATGTGACATGAAAATAGGCATAAGCCATCAGGAGTGGAGGGGTGCAAAGAAGGGAGGGAGATGGGGACAGGCGTGGTAAGAAAAACAACAAAAACAAATCTTATTCTAAAAACAGCAAAATTTAATTCTTTGAAAACTAATAAAAATTTAAAAGAGGGGGCTGGAGAGATGGCTCAGCGGTTAAGAGCACTGGCTGCTCTTCCAGAGGTCATGAGTTCAATTCCCAGCAACCACATGGTGGCTCACAACCATCCATAATGAAATCTGGTGCCCTCTTCTGGCCTGCAGTATACCTGCAGACAGAATACTGTATACAAAATAAATAAATCTTTAAAAAAAAAAAAATTTAAAAGAATATTAACAACTTTCCTTTAAAAAATAAGAAAGGTATCCCTTCCCCTATACCCCTCACCCTAAAGAAGGCCTCATGAGACACATCTGTACTGCATAGCAGCAGTTTTCTGCTTAAAGTGCCCCCACTTACAGAAACTCAGTAGGAGTTTCTATTTATTGAGTATCTGAGTCCCAAACCCTGGCTTGAGCATAAGTATATATTATCTCTAAGCACCACCATGACTAAGGCAGGTGTTGTCATTATTAGCAGAGTCTAGGAAACCTAATAAACCTTGCTAAAGCCATAGGATGTAGGTAGCTAGCTTAATTAAATTAGATTTAGAAAATATATAGGGGACTCTGATACAGTCTCTTAATTCAGGGCACAAAGATCAACTTGGATGTGAGTGATTAGCTTATCAGTTTGTGGAAAAACAAGGATGAAGTCAGGTGAAAACAGGAAACAAACAGGAGACTTAATGGACTGAAAAACAAGGTTGAAGCCAGGAAAAACAGGAAAGACTTAATGGACTAAGAAACAAAGTATCTGGCCTGGCATTGTTTTCAGCTGCTAAGTGGGTGGAGCCCAAATTAAGCTGAAACAGGTGGAACAAGGAGAGATCCTATTTAAGGATGGAGCCAGATGCCCCCATGGGAGAGAGCTCAGAGTCCTGCTGGAGAAAGTGCTCTTGAACTGATGGTGGGATTTCCCTGAGGCAGAAAGAAGCTGGTGAGCAAAGAAAGCCTCAGCAACACAGCAAAGGGCCAAGGACTAAACCCTGTGGTTCAGCTTTTGCCTAGAGGGGTTTGATCTGTCCAAACTGTGGCTGGCTTTAAGGACTGAGCAGAGTTGCTGATGCAGTCTCCCAGAGAGAAGAAAACATCAAGCCTTATTTAAGGTGAGACTGCAATAACCAATTTACCCTGACGAGCCTGCATCTGAGATATTCCAGAAAAAATATTGCTAAGTGCGTTAAAGGTCTACCCCAGAGACTGTGCCCCTAACCACTGACCACCTGCCCCAGAGACTGTATCCTTCTAAAAGGTTAGATAGTTGTAATAGTTATCAATAAGATTAGTGGATAGGTTAAAGGGATTGTAGGAATTTGTAGGATTAATAGTTAATTGTTGGTATTTGTTATAAGTGAATATTGTTAGTTAATAAATCAATACTTAATAATAATAATTTTAAAAAGTTTGGTAACAATAGGACTTGTAAGTGGCACCTTGGAGCTGCAACAAATAATGGCATGAAATGATTGATGCATGGATAGAAGGATGGGTGGATGGATAGGTGGATGGATGGATGGGTGGGTGGATGGATGGGTGGGTGGGTGGATGGGTGGGTGGGTGGATGGGTGGATGGGTGGGTGGATGGGTGGGTGGGTGGATGGATGGATGGATGGATGGATGGATGGATGGATGGATGGATGGGTGGGTGGATGGGTGGATGGGTGGATGGATGGGTGGGTGGATGGGTGGGTGGGTGGATGGGTGGGTGGGTGGACGGGTGGATGAATGTCTCTCCCAACACTCTATCATTCTTTCTAAACCTCAGCTTCCCTAAATCACAGATTTTCTAAGAATACATTCTCCCTATTCAGACTTAAAGATTAAAGCCCACAATTTTCAGTGTTCCCACTCTTTATTCAAATAGAGTACCATTCAAGCAAAAGCTGTGCAGCCAATTTACTGTGCAGTGTAGCTTTGGAAAGGAGCTCAGACCTTTACTGCTCCACAAAGCACTTAGAGGAAATACATAGTCTGGCTCTATGACAAATCGTCTGCTGTCTTGACTGTTTTCCCCAGCCAGAGTGGAGAAACACCCCTCAGTAGCTAGAGACATTTTGGACTGCACCTACAAAGTTCAGATTATCACTGGATTTGTGGAACCAGGGAGTTCATATATATCAATATCAAGTTTCTCCAGCTTTCCTTCCAGACTCTCCATGATTAGGCTTTTGAATCTCATCTCCACTCCTTTCCCAAGGAGGACTCCAGCCCAGCAGGGCTCATCATTTCTATGACTTGCAGACAGCTGTCCTTTCCCCCACTCCTTCTTATGCTCCTCTGGTGGCTCTCTGTATTCTATATGGCTTCTGCCCTACTGGATCACTCCATGGCCAACCCAAAGTCAGTTCTGAGGCCTCAGATACCCAGTGATCTTTTCATTCCTTAGACTTTTAAAGCATAAGTTGTCAGAAGTATGTTTACTACTCTTAGAATGAAGCCCAAACCATCCAGCCCTTAATTCTGCTTTCTACTGTCTGGAATGTTCTTCTTCCTATGCATGGCTCCTCCAGATCTCAGTTCCCACAAGAACTAGGGGACCTTCTCTGTTTCTTCCTCATCCAAGAGCAACCATACAGGTTCTACCCTCAGACTCTGTACCTACCCACATCTATGTCCTCCATGGTCACCCGGCACTTTATATACACCTATTTTCTTTGTCTCCATGAGACTAAAAGCTCTATTAAGACAGAGAATCATCTGTCTTCTTTACAACTGCACTTCCTACTCAAAAAGTTCATGTAAACGAGTGACCTCACAGTGTGTTGACCACTGCTCTGCTTTTATTTCTTTAAAGCCTTCAAACACACTAAACTCATCTTTCTTCAGGGCCTTTGGACATCATTCCTAGGGCAGATCGAGGTTTTACAAGGTCTGACCATATAGAACCAGGAGCCAGTAGGTGGGTGACGTTTGAGAAAAAATTCTAAACACAAAATAGCTTAGTCTGCTCCCAGGCTTCTCCCTTGGAGAGGCTGTGCCAAACATAGCAAAGAGCATCACACTCTTAGCTTTCTGGCCAACACACATGCTCATTTTCTGCTCCCCTCACTCCTCTGAGAAATCTCCCCCCCCCTCTTGTCTTGCCATCTGAGAGTCCGCACAAATTGTTCTCACTTCTGAGGTGAGTTCTCTAAACTTCCCCTCCATTTCTTGGTATGTTCTTCACATCACTTATCAGGAACTGACATGTTCTTTATTAGTATTTCATTTACTTGTTTATTGTCTGTCTCTACCACAAGAATGTCGGCTCATAAGGACTTGGTCTGGTTCAACGGTGCAGCCTGCCTGGAGCAATGTTCATCAGATAGCCATGTTCTGAAAAGATTTCTAGTGAAATACGAAGGGCTCCACAGCCCCCCCCTCCCCCCCCCATTCTATGAAAGCCCAGATGATAAATAGGATTGGGGCAAAGGAACTTGGTAAATTAACCAGACCTCTTCTTGCTTGCTTCTCTGCAACTTCTGGGAAAGTAAGCCATGATGGTTCCATGGCTAATAACCAAAGACAATGAATCATACTGGCCTTCACTTAGCTCCTCTGGGTTCTGAAGACAAAATTCTTCTCACAAAGGATGCAAAGTTTACGGCTTTATTTGACATGTTATTTGGAGACACTAGAACTTTCTAGTAAATTTAGGGAGACTATCCCATGAAGGCTTTTCATTATATTTTATTATACTTTGCTGTAATGAATGACTGGTGATCTTGCCCTTGTAGACTCCAGAGTATGGATGAACTTCTAAAGCCAATTTTTGCTTCCTTCACTATTTTGAGATAGTTTAACCCTTACAGGTTTTACTTACGCAGGTCCCTCTCTCCTTCAAAACTGTATGGCCCACTGGTTCCAATATCTGGTTTCTCTTATAGTCATATAGAGTTTGTTGAAGGTGGAATTTGGGGTTGGGCTCATCTGAATATGCAGAGGCTGGCAAGGACACTCAGTATCTGAACAAATACTCCATGGGCTTCTGAAATGGCTGGGATTCCAAGAAACTCAAATATTAAGGAACAGATCCCCAAAACATTTACAGGCCGAAGGTGAAAACAACTGGGTCACCTTGGGAAAGAGGTACAAGTTTACATACCATGTCTAATGAAATATGAAACCCTTCTTCCTAGTGCTGCCTAGCCCAGAAAACTAATTTTCTTTCCCTTAATCCCATACATATAGGGTATTGGCTAAACTGGTTAGTATAAAAAGGAAAACAATAACAGTAGCTTACAAAGGAAAACAACAATAAAAAAAAAAAAACCAGACACACAAACAACAAAAATCAAGGGTCCATAAATTGTCAGTTTATTCACTTTGAGAAACTTAAGCATTCCTAGAAAGGGTACAAATTTGGGAGGACCAGGATGGCTGCTAAGAGAATGGATATTCATACCCTAGGAACCTTGAAGAATTCTAACATCAGCCACGACTACAGACATCCTGAGTGATGTCCAGCCCAGAGCAGAGGTGTGGCTAAGAAGGAACAGTAGTATTGGTCAGAACACCCTCCCTGTGAACTCAGGCAAGTTGTACAAACACTCAAAGCCTTGGCTTCTGTATTTTTCAAATGAGGAGAAGAATAAAACAAGTTTGGGTTTGTGTTACGAACATTTCTACTGCGGTAAATTTCTCCTCCTGACTTACCCAAGGCTAGGTTCAAACCTGTTTCTTTGATAGAACCACCCCCAGAAGCAGAGTAGGAAAAAGGAAAAAGCATCCTTCCATGAGCAGATAATCAGGAAAAATTCCTTTGTGATACCACATTTAGACCTTATTTCATTTTTTAAACATTTCTCTCTCCCTTCTATGCTCCTGACTCCCAGCTCTTTCCTTGGAGAACACACAGGGTCAGAGGAAGGCAGTGTGCATTAGCTCCTGCTCTGCACAGCATACTACACAGCACTGTTTGTGAAGGATGATCATTATGCTGGGCTAGAGAGAGATGGCTCAGGGGTTAGTAGCACTGGTTGCTCTTCCAGAGGACCCTGGTCCAATTCCTAGCACTCACATGGCAGTTCACAACTGTCTATAACTCCGATTCCAGGAGATCTCTCACCCTCACACAGACACATGCAAGCAAAACACCAGTGTACACAAAAGTAAATAATTAGCAAAAGCCCACACTAATGCTGTGTCATTGACTGTATTACAAATAAAAACATGGTAATGACCTATTCACTGTCTACTCTGACAGACAACAGAAATTCCTTTCTGTCAATCTAGAGGCTAGGAAGTGTAAGATTTGCGTGTGGTCGGGGTCTGGTGAAGCTACATTTTTTAGTAATAGAAAGGAGGAATTCCTAATGGCTGAGAGACACTTGAAGAGATGCTCAGCATCCTTAATCATCAGAGAAATGCAACTCAAGAAGACTCTGAGAGCCGGGCGGTGGTGGCGCACGCCTTTGATCCCAGCACTTGGGAGGCAGAGGCAGGCGGATCTTTGTGAGTTCGAGGCCAGCCTGGTCTACAAAGCGAGTCCAGGACAGCCTGAGATATTCAGAGAAACCCTGTCTCGAAAAACCAAAAAAAAAAAAAAAAAAAGAAGACT
Source organism: Lophiomys imhausi (assembly GCA_907164525.1). Lineage (NCBI taxonomy): Eukaryota > Metazoa > Chordata > Mammalia > Rodentia > Muridae > Lophiomys > Lophiomys imhausi. The sequence continues at coordinate 1,776,431 of CAJQZJ010001058.1, forward strand.
GAGATTCCATCTCACACCTGTCAGAATGGCTAAGATCAAAAGCTCAAATGACATCACATGATTGAGAGGGTGTGAAGAAAGAGGAACCCTCCTCCACTGCTGGTGGGAGTGCAGGCTTGTGCAACCACTATGGAGGTCAGTCTGGCAATATCTTAGAAAACTTGGAATAGCTTTGCTTTGGGACCCAGCCATACCACTTCTGGGCATACATCCAAATGACTCCTCACTGAATCACAAAGAAGTTTCCTCATCTATGTTCATAGCAGCCTTATTTGTAATAGCTAGAAACTGAAAACAACCCAGATGTCCCTCAATTGAAGAATGGATTAAAAAACTGTGGTACATCTACATGATGGAATACTACTCAGCCATCAGAAACAACGAAATTATGCAATTTTCAGCCAAATGGATGGAACTAGAGAAGCTCATGCTGAGTGAGCTAACCCAGACCAAGAAGGATGCACATGGCATCTATTTACTTATAGTTGGATTTTAGCTATAGTACATGATATCTATACTACAACCAATGCACCAAAGGGAACATTAACATAGACTTTTTTCCTGTCAGTGAGACACTTTGCCCTAGTGGTACTGCCTTGTAGGCCCCCAGTGTATGAGGAGGCTCTTGGCCCTCATATGACTGCTCTACTGGGGTGGGGGACTGTTATGTAGGGACACTCTACTCCAGAGGAGTGGGATGGAAGGGATAGGGAGTAGAGGATAGGAGGGCAGGAGTGGGAGGGGTGATGGAGATGTAACCTGAAGTAATAAATAAATAAATTTTAAAAATCAAAATAAATAAATAAATAAAAATTTTAAAAAGAAAGGTGAAATGTGGAAAAAATGGACTTCCTGAGACTTCTTTATAAGGGCTAATCCTACACACAAGGATTCCACAGTCTTATCTCCTCCAAATTCCTCCATGTCCTATTACCATATATTAAGATTAGGGTTTGGGTTTTAACACATGAACTTGGGAGAAACACATTCTATTTATAGGATTCTATGCTCAACTAGGTTCCAAACTTTATTACCACCTTCCATATTGAAGCCTGGTTTGAATATATGGTAGTGAGCAAGCAAACAAAACCATCTGCCTTCAAGGGCCTTACACACACTGAAATAATCAAATTTCCTATGAAATTATTAATATTAATTACTCATGAGGAAAAAATATTTCCTTCCAACTCAACTTCAAAGTTGAGTGCAGGACTACCCCAAATTTGTAGTATCAATAAAAAATATTTGAACACAAGCTTCTATTATATGTATATTTGCTTATTAAGAAATCACACAATACAATTCTGTACCATTATAGTACACATTGTTTAAATTTTACAGAAATAAAAATGTATAAAGGATGACATTAAAATAAATATAATTATAAACTCATGCTTTCTTGTTTTGTTTTCTTGGTTATCTCAGTGGGTCATCTTTGTGAGGCTGAGAGCATTAATTGTAGCTTGTGTGACCTTGCACATATTATCTAACATTTTGTGTTCCAGCTTTCTCAGTCAAGTGGAGATAACAGAACCTATCTTGCAGTACTCCTGGGTGGGGCAGAAGGAGATAATTTAGGAAAAGTACTCCTGGTGTATTATAAACACACATAATGACTGTAATTGTTACCAATATAGTATTATTATTTCTAAGTAGAATCTGTTCACAAGCGTTTAGAAGATAGATCATGTATCTCCTAACGCAAACTTCTGAAGGGTGGATGACAAGCTGCTTAGCTTGTCATCTGGTATCATCTATCATAAGGGCCAAGAGTTCAAGGACCAATTGGGGCTAACATTCTCTAGCATAACAGATGGAGATAGAACATTATAGTATATAGTATCTGCTCCCATTGTAAATCTTCTTGTGTCAGCCCCTGGAAGGTTCTCAAGCCGATACCAGTTCACACAGGTCTCCGCTGTCACCTCCCACCTGCCATCCTACCTCTCTCACAGTCTGTGGGGGGTCTGCATGGAGCTGGCCGGTGCATGCATTACAGGTTATTAAAAGACATGGAAAAGCGCTCATGCTACAAGGCAGGTCCAGGAGTAGTTTTCAAATGTCTCTGTTTGTAAGGGAATGTTTTAAAGCTAAAGCATGTTTTCCTTGGCAGAGGTACCCACCATTAGATGCAATTTCTTTCTGCCATTTCAAGAACTGCTTTATGTCTGTGTTCTCTATAACAACAGGCCACAGAGGTCAGAACAGAAATTATATTTCTCAGAATGCTCACATGAGCATAGAGAATAGTGCGCAAGTGAAATGTCTCTGTGCAGACCAGCCTGCTGGGACAGCGATAATTAACAAGGTAAGCTGCTGCACCAGAGATGACACTGGACCCACTCCCTGGCTGCTGCTCCCTGGCCAACATGGGCACAGTGTGTTTAGTCTATCAGAGTATTTACTCAGGATGCCTATCGCCATGGAACCGAGACAGCTGTCTGGGAGAGGACGCTCACAATTCCCCCAGGAGCATAAGTCTGGAGAGGTAGATCTATTTTTTCCACAAGATTCTTTTCCCAGCTTTACTCAGTCTCCACTGCTAGGAAGGTTTTGGTATGTTAGTCAGTCATGGTAACCTTAGGCAAGCCTAATCACCAAAGGTACGTCCTTAGGATTCGACTGGCCTTGCAAAGCCTAGCTACTCCCTTGGGTTTGGAGGGCATGTGGTTGTAGCCCCATGTTAACCCTTGCCAGGCTCATGCTTAGAGTACGGCACTCTTTTACCAAGCTGTCCTGAATCTGTGGAGAAACAATGATTATTAAGACATAACAGATATACACAGTCTGGGAACAAGACAGGGGCCTAAGTCAGAATCCAAAGACAGTGGTACAAATCCCACAGAAGTTCCCTTGCTAAGCCAAGCCTCTGATCCATCCTCTAAGTAGTGGAAATGATAATCTTTTTCTTCAAAGAGTGCTTCAGAAATGAAATAAAAATAACAAATTCTTGAGTGTATGATCAATTATTATATAGAAGATTTGATTTGGCTCTTCTTCAGTGTACTCACATATAAAAACAGCATGCTATATACCACAAATAAATTCAATTTTTATTAGTCAATAAAGGAAAATATTTTTGAGAAAACTGAATATGTAGTTGGTTTTATGCCAGTGTCAATGATAAGAGAGTACAGCACAAATGAAGCAGGACTTCTTAAATTGGTTAAACAGAAATTGGGGGAAACACAGAAGAAACTCTCAGTAGCTACACCCGGAAGCTACTCCCTTCCTGGCTAAATCTCCTCAAACCTTCCAGAGCTCACGACAATGATACAGGCAGAAGGAATCAGTGGGCTGGGTCGGTTTGACTGTTACATACTGCGTCCTTGAGCACTTGCCTAAAGCAATGCCCCAACAAGCAAAAGCAGCTGCAAGCCAGTGGGTGTGCCAAAAAGAGAAGCTGAAATGAGCTTATGGCTCATAAAAACCTTATCACAGCACAATGTCCCAGGGATGTCCAGACATCGCAGAAGAGGAGGATCTGGTCAGAGTGAGGGAGAAATCTCTTCCCCATCTCTGCAAAACCAAGGAAGTGGAGTACCACCGCCATGATACAACTGCCACAGTGCTATAGCCTCTGAAACTTCCTGTGTTTTTGCTAAGGAATCTCTTTAATAAAGCACATGTAATTAAATCACCAGTGTGCATTGCGTGTGTTGCAGAAACCCTGTGTGAGAAAGAAGAGAGGATGGATGGATAAGTTCTGCAATTTGGGAAGGAAGAGTACAATGGCTCTGAATCACCCAAGATAAGAGGGGTTTAGAACCAAAACAAACAAACAAACAAACAAACAAAAAAAAACCCTGCTGGCTGTGTTTGTTACAGCGAGTAAAGGCCCAGGAAGGTGTGACAAAGTGAAAATGTTCTACATGTGACAGTGTCTACCAGCGTACATGACAGCAGACTCCTGGAGATGAAGGGGTAAGTATTCTACGTTCTGGTGAGACTACATCTCAAAAGGACACCACCTCTAGCTCAATTCTTTTCAAGCTACAGGTCAGAATTCATTAGCAATGCATGATATGAATTCTGTGGCTCTCTAGCAGCACATAAATGAGAATAGTGAAATAAACTAGTCTAAAACACAATGGCACGGAGGAGAAAAAAAGTGTATTAGAGTTAATGGATCCCAGAGAAGGAAAACTTTATTTAATCCCTGGGAACTCATAGGGTGGGGCACTCACATATGGAGTGTACATGGAGATACAAGAGTGTTTTTAGGTTTCCATCTAAAAATGTATACTTCATTGCCTTGCTGCTGTTTAGATGATACTATATACTTGAAAGGACCATGCAAAGCAGGCAGTTTTAATCTCATAACTGAATTCTCAAACTGCCCATCAACATGTTCTGCAAAGCTCAACAGTTTTCAGCCCTCCTTATACAATGTAATCTCATAGGGTATATGTGCATGTGCGCATGAGTGAGTGTGTGTGTGTGTGTGTGGTGTGTATTAATTCTCAGGCGCCATGCCTGTGGATTGTGGTGTTGGTCAGACTGGGGACTAGTCAAAGGTGTTTTCACCGCCTCCTCAGGTGATACCAAAGTGCAGCTGAAATTAGGAGCCACTGACGAGGTCATTACTTATCCAACATCTCCAGGGGGAGGTGGAGGAAAAATAATTACTCTGTTTTTCAAGTGAGGAAATGAAGGTCCCAGGCAGTTAGGAAACTTGGCCACAGCTGTACCCGTTATGTCAGTGTTAGAAGGGGTGTGACACGAGCAGGTCTCCTGTGTGGCTTCTCCTCCATGCTTGGCACTCACTGCTTCATCCAACTTCTCCCAGCCTCAGAAAGGCTACCAAGGAGAGAAGTGGTCAGAATCCCAGCATTCCTTTGCACAAAAATTCTCGGAAATGCATCAGCAAATACGCATCCCTCCTTACAGGAATAGCAAAATAGACCACTTAAGTAAATCAAGTCATTTGATGGGGGCCAAGAGAGCTATGGATACTAGTTTGCCTGTCTCCAAGGAACAAAATCCTGAAAGGCACAGGCTTAAAATGAATGAAAATGTATCCAGTGCACAATCAAATGAAAATGCTGCGGGCCTGGGGCCAGGGACTATCTGCCAGTTGGACCTCTTTCAGCGCCCTAAATTTAACCAGCTGGATTCTGCCCCCCTCCCCTGTAAGTATCATCTTTTGCAACCTTCTGAAAGGAAGAGATTTTCCTTTTAATGGGAAATCTGTATTTCATCATAAAGATAGAACACATTGTGCTGGGTTCAGCCAATGTCTTGGGATGTAGGTCCTTCATGTATATTGTACATTTGGCATCAGCAAAAAAGACTCACAGTACAGCAAAGTTTACTTCAGGAATGACAGACTAGAAGCAGAAACCTACGGAAGCCAAGGCATAATCACCCTCTTTCCTTAACATTTGAGTAATGCTTTCTGATTGGTGATCTCTTGATCATTTCCATAAATTGACATAATCTTGAACCTTCCAAGCTATTCCAAAATGCAGTGAGCAAAGGGAAGTGAGGTGTGTGTGTGTGTACAGAAAGACTGAAAGATTATACTTAAGTATCTGTAATAATTATGACTGAGAAACATTATTATTATATTCTTTAATACCTCTTCTGTAGCAATCTTAAGAGAAAATTATTTTAACAAGAAAAGGACTCTTATAAATGACAAGAAAAAAGAAAAGTAGCAATGAGACTACTCACAATCAAATGATATGGCTGTGGTTCTGTCTCTCTATGTCTCTGTCTCTCTCTGTCTTTGTTTCTCTCTGTCTCTCTCTCTGTCTCTCTGTCTCTGTCTCTCTCTTTTTCTGTGTCTCTGTCTCTGTCTCTCTCTCTCTGTGTGTGTGTGTGGGGGGGGTCAGGTTATTTGAAGGCCACTTGGACATGGGGCTCTAAACCCAGTCTGCAGAAATGGAACTGTTCCCCAGTGTCTGCGCTGTTGCTAAAGCCAGCAGTTAACAGGTAAGTTTCCTGGGCCAGGAGAGTGTGGCCTCTGGGGAAGCTTAGGAACTACACTGGGTAGGGGAAAGTCAAGGAAACATAAGCATCTGTGGCTGTTTTCAAAGTGAAAGCTAGAGAGCCTAGAAGTGTGCTGTTAGGCTTCAGTCTGCTAAGCCCACCTACTCTGCCCTGGGTTTGGGTACCTGCTCCCTGGTTCACCTTTTGGTATCCATCAAGTATCTGCTCGAGGATTGTTCCACAGCCCCAAAAGCACCTTTGGGAAAGTTGCCTGGCTAGTGGTGGCAGCACAGGGTTCCAAGAATGGAATATAGAAAGTATCACCTGTCACGTATCCATTCTACAGATATTCTATAAACTACTGAAGCAGGGTTGCAGTGGACTGCACAGAGTACACAGTGGCAAGGAATAGTTGGGACAGGATGTGGCTTTGTGTCCTAAGCTATGCCTCTAGGACAGGACATGTCCTCCAAAGAAGGGCCTTTTCTTTACCTGAAGGTATCTAAAAATCAGTCATCATTTCTGCAGTACCACATCTGGCCAGAGAGGGTGTGTTTTTCTAAGCTTCATGAATGTGTAATGAATTAGCTGTGTTCCTCTCCAAAGGCCATTGATTGCACCAGTCAATAAGGACACAAAATCTTCAGCAGGTTGCCTTTTGCCTTTAAAGAACCAACCTAAGTGGAAGCAGAGAGCAAATAACTGCAATAACATCACAAACTCTATAATGATACATTCAGGGCCAGGAAAATCCTCAGCAGTGAGAACCCTGCTACCCTTGCAGAGGACCTGGGATTGGTTTCAGATCCCCACATGATAGAACAGGTACACAGTTGGTGCAAATACACACATGTTAGCATCCATATACAAAAACTAAAAATAAATAAATGTTTTTTTAAAAAACCCTAATGACACACAATCACAATAAAAGCAACATGAACACCATCTATACAAAGAAACACTCAGAAGCATAGGCAAGAATTAATGACAACAGAGGAGAATCATGGCCTTCCGTCTCCTCTGTGATGAGATGATTTGTATCCAATGCAGACCCAGGGCTCAGAAAAGCTGTGAGCAGCTATAAAAGGTGGGCTGAAGCGAGTGTTTGGACAGCTCCATCCAATTCCAAGGTGCTAGCACGGTCTGAAATACTCCTTTGCGTTAGTCATTGTACAGACACTTCGCAGGTCTGTTCCAGGGTGTACCAGGAGGTGTATCTGGGTGCAGGGGCTGTAGATTTCAAGGTTTCTGTTTCAGAGCACAAACTGTGAATAGACTGCCTACTTCTGAACCCTCTCTTGATTCATTTTACTTCAGTTTCCATCTCTGTAAAACACATTTATGCAGCTGACCCTTTGTATACTTGGGTTCTGTGATCATAGATTCAAACAATCCAGGATTAGAAATGCTTATGAAAAAGTAAGTCTGTCCTGAATATGTAAAGAATTATTTCTTGTCATTATTCCTTAAATGATACAATGTAATAATTATTCTCATATCTTTGTGTTGTGTTAGAAACAAGTCATCTAGATATGATTTCAAGTTCATGAGACTAAACATATAGGTTATTTGCAAATGCTATAATATTCTATGTCAGCGATACTCCAAAACTTTGGCATCCATAGAGTTCTGTGCTGCCCCCACTAGCACCACCACTGAGACTGAGGACGGCTATACCGTCTTAACAAGAGTTTGGCTAAATACTAAATACACATATACATGTAAAGTACTTGGCACCATACATGGCACAGGAGCCACTGTGAAAGGGGTGGAGAGGTGGCTCAGTGGCTCAAAGCACTCATTACTCTTCAGAGCTCAGTGGTTCCTAAAGCTGCAGCCCTTTAATACAGTCCCTCATGCTGTGGTGACTCCCAACAATAAAATTATTTCATTGTTACTTCATAACTGTAATTTTGCTACTGTTATGAATCATAATGTAAATACCCGATATTCAGGATGTCTGATAGCCAAACCTCCAAAGGGATGAGAACCGCTGGTATAGCTGTTTAGTTTCTACCAGCCATCTTGAAGGGAGGGGCACACAATTGCCCATAATTCTAGCTCCAGGGGATCTGATGCTCCCTTTCTGGTCTCCATAGGCACACATACATGGTCACATTTATGTGTTCATGTGGTCACAGACACACATGTACACATAAATGAAAATGCATCTTTTAAAAAGACACACTATAAAGGCTATAGAGTGGTTGTGCCAGACACAGTTACTGCCAATGGTGGTGGGCAGAGCCTCATCCTTTATAAGCTTAACCAACTGGTCAGAGAAGGGGCTGAGGCCTGGAGACGAGCACAGAGTCTGGGAAGTGTGGGCTCAGTTAGAGTGAAGTGTCACTAACTGTTCTGTGCAGAAAGCCTGTCACACATGTAAAGCAGAAAGCTCTGGGGCTATTGTCACTAGGAAGACATTCAAACAAATGACTAGACCTGGTCAGTGTTAAGAGAGCTAAGTGAAGGCAGATCAATGGACTGTGCTTACTTAGTGTATCCCACTACCTGAGACCAATAAAATAAAATAAACGCACTTACATTTGGAAATATTTCAAATGCATTGGACAGTTGCAAGAATAATCCAAAGAGGTGTTATATGCCCTTGTTAACCAAATTTCTCAGTTTCACCACAACTGCTGCCTCATTCTGTGCAGACATTTATTTTTTAAAGTAGTGAAGAGTTAATTTTCATACATCATACCCCTCAATATTTCAGCATTAATATATACCATATTTAATAGTATATACATATAATTAATATTGGTATAAATCTACTGTCATGGCCATATTCCAATTTTTTCAATTGTTTCAATAATGTCTTTCATGGTTATTTTTTCCCTCCAGCATAAATCCCAGCCCAGGTTCACTAACTATATATTCTGGTCATGTAGATTTAGTCTATTTTAACTTGGAACAGTTCCCCAGCCTTTGATTTTCATGGCATTGCCTGTGATGAACGTAGGTCAGTAATTACACAGGGTGTTTCTTGCTTGCACTGGCCTGGTATTTCCTGTGATTAGATGCAGGTTATTCGTTCCCAGCCAGAATTCTATGCAAGTGCTGCTGAGCTCTCCTCGGCTTGCCACATTCTTGCATCTGGACATCTGGATGCCCCGTGACATCCATCTGGCTGTGGCAATATTGACCTAATCACCTGGCCATGATTTTATCCATTTTCTCCATCACAATCCACAAGAATGCAAGGGCATACTTTAAATCCAAACAAACATCCTGTTTGTTATCAAGCCTACTCACCCTAGATGGAAAAGCCATTGATAATTCTTGCAAAAGTTCTTTCTTCAAGCCCACTACTTCCACAAATATCAGTTTCTATGGCATTGTAATGAAAAGCCATTCCCTGTCACCTAACTATTCATCTATCTATTCATCTTTCTATCTAGTATCTATTGCCAATCAATTATCTCTTCTATCTACCCTTCTTTGTAATTGTCATCTATCCATCAGTATCTATCATCCATCTATATCTATCTCTCTGTCTATTTATCTATCTATCCATCCATCTAACCATATATCATTCATCTATTCTTTATGTCAATCAGCTATCTACCATCTATCTATCTATTACATATTTATCATCTTATCTATCTATCTATCTATCTATCTATCTATCTATCTATCTTCCCATGTATCTTCATCCATTTCTTTATCTTTGGGCCTGTCATCTATCTACCATCTACCTATTATATATCCATCATCTAATCTATCTATCATCTATTATATATATTCATAATCTAATCTATCTATCTATCTATCATCTATCATTATACAACCGACTTATGGATCCCTATTTTATTCAACGTGTTCTTATATATCATTCAAATTGCCTAAGATTTGCTTTTTTTCAGTTGGTTCCTATTTCTTCTAGACATCATTGATTATGCTTGCATACTTTCTGGTACAACAGAATGTTCTGGACTTAATTTGTACCATCCCTGCCAAGCCATGGAATCAATCTTGTTGCTCTGGTTCTTTGTGGAGGAAAATGTTATATACCCTGATACTTCTATTCTTAGCCTGGCACATAACAACTTAACAAAGGACTGAATGAATGAAAACCTGCCTTTCCTGTGGGGCTCATGAATCACTACAGAAAAAGAAAATCATCAGTTCAACCCTTAAAAAATGTATGTAACAGAAGTACCCTTCAGCCACTTCAGTATGCCAGGCATTCAGGCCCATCTCTGAGTTCTTCCCTTCTCATTTAAGCTTTTATTCTATAAGATTATCAGTGCAGAGTCTTACCACAGGACTGGTGGGAATCCAGAAAACACTTAGAGAATTCAAATTCTTTAAACCTCAGGCACCCAACAGGCCTGTGCAGTGACAGATTTAGGATAAGAAACTGGTTCATCAAGACATCCAAGCAGGGGATAGAAGCCAGCACTGACTGGGTAGGAGCTCCTCAAGGGCATAACTTCTAATCTTTGGAGCATGCTCCATCCCTACTTTCAAATATGCAGTTCAGAAAGGTATAAAGTCCACTGCTGAAGGTCACACAGGAAGAGCCATGTAATCAGTCCAAATCCATGTGCACCTGACTGCCACTGCACTCTAAAAACCCTCTGGGGTATTTTCCTTCCATCTCTTTCATTTCCTCTAAATGTCTACATTTCTTACAAATGTTCTAGTCCACTTATTTTGGGGGTGGCGGGGGTTATAACAATAACACAGACTAGGTAATTTGTAAAGAATAAAGTTGTGTCAGCTCACAGTTCTGAGGTCTGGGAAATTGAGGGGTAACTTTGGGAGACAGTCCTGCTGGTCAGTACACTGCAGGGTCCTGAAGCATCTCAGGGTGTCACATAGGGCAAGAAGTATGCAGGTAAATCGGTCTTTGTAGCAGACCCATCCTTGAGCTAAACCACCAGAATGTCTCTGCCTTTGTGACTTGGTTACCTCTTACTGGTATCAATTCTTGATACCTCATAGTAAGGGATTAAATGTCAATGGAAATGTTGACGGGGCATTCAAACCAAAGCAGTAGGCAGTACTGTTTCTGAAATATTTGGACATTTTCTCTTTAATTAAAATAAAACTCATTCGGGTTTTCTTTTTATGGGTTGGGGCTGGGGAAGGGTTCAGTTTAACGTCCTTGGTGACTAGATATCTGAAACCTCATCTTCACAGAGAGGGATGCACACAATAAACCAGTCATTTCATAAATTGCTACACACTGAGTCAGCTAAGATCCTTTTAAAAAGCGGACACTGATACTAGCATGCTCCCCTCTCCCAATGCCAGAGTAGATTGGTACTGGGGGGAGGCATGGGGGAAGAGGGTGGGACTGGGAGGATGGGAGGGAAGGGGATGGTGATTGGAATGCAAAATAAACAAAAAAATCTTAAATAAAAAAATTCAACTGAACTAAAAATACAGCAGAAACAAAATAGCTACATTTCTCTCTCTCTCTCTCTCTCTCTCTCTCTCTCTCTCTCTCTCTCTCTCTCTCTCTCTCTCGTGCATGCATACCTTGTGCACACACACACACACACACACACCCCAGAATACTTTCTTCTCTGTCATATGCCTTGTTTGTAATTCATATATCCTTCATCATTTTGGAAAGCACTTTAAGGCATCATAGCTGTGCAGCAATACCACCAATGTACCTGTTATCTTTCTGTACGTGTGGCCACAATCACTTCGTTGAGACAGGAAACAGTGTAGTTATTTGGAGTAGCTTTTACTGAAAGATGAGGTAGGGCTATCACACTTACGTAAGGAACTAGGCCATTTAGTTTTTAGGGATTTCTTGTTATCTCCAACGACATCTGTAGAAATGAGAAGAATGAGCATTCTCTCCATGGAGCAATTAGAGATGTAAGAAGGACATCGTTAGAAGAGTCCACCTAACACAGTGCTGGAGGAAGGGTGAAGACAAGCCTCTTACAATTCAATGCCCAGTTCTGCAGAAGCAAATGGGAAACAATTCTGGGATGGCACAAGAGGAAAGGCCCAGTGCCACTAAAACAGTGATAATGTATCAATTAATAATAATCCAATAATTACTATTGATAACAATTCAATCCAGGAATAGTCCTTACTCATCGCCAAGTTCACGTCACATCAAGTCTCAGCAACTAAAAAACACAAAGATGAGTCAGGCTTGCCCCAGTCCTTGAGAAGAAGAAGATTCCTAACATCTTGACCCATTTTTTTTGTTAGTCCATCATCAAACAGCTTCTAATTAAGAGACCACATCACTGCTCCCAGCTCTGAAAACTATCAACCCAAAAGTTCGAGCAAGAAATACACCTTGCGTGTACCAAATCCTAGGTCACAGATGAGATAAAGAGGAATGCTGGCTAACTGCCTGATCATTCAACAAATGTCTCTGTGCTCAGTGAAGGAGACAGAGAGAGGCTTAAATAAGATTTGGCCTATAGCCTAGGGAGTCTACATTCACCACTGAAGATCTGGGTGGTACTTTACAAGTGTTCAGAGAACTCTGAATTTCTTTGGTTTCTCATGGTAGATGTGTACAGAGATAAAGCAAATGCTTACCATTCTGGGAGCTCAAAAGGGTTATATCATCTGCTTCAGAATTTTAGCTAGAGATGCTATAGGAGCAATCCTTAGAGTGACAGACAAGGGAAGGAACAAGAAAAAGAATCTAATAGCACCAGCGACAATTTCCTTCTTTCTACTTCAGTTCATCATTTCATATTGTCAATGAGATGTGTTGAAAATAAAAGATGGTTTCTACTGTTTTTTTTTTTTTTTTTTAGTTATGTGTATGTATGTTTTCCTGTAAGGA